>CALYDF020000285.1:0-22074 GCA_944474145.2 Dicrocoelium dendriticum
AGTAGTTCTATGGAGGGTACACAACATTTGACGTTTTGATGAATCATTTTGTACAGAAGCATCAGATCATGTCTCAATCTTCGTAGCCAAAGCGGATGTAGTGGGAATTGCTGGCAGCGCCCCAGATAGTTCTTAGTGGATGTTTCGTCTAGCAGACGTTTGGTAAATGACTTTGTATACTTTCAAGAGATACTCTGTCAGATTTGCTTATGCTGCCACCAATGATATTGCAGTATTCCAAAATGGGACGGGTGAGTATTTTGGAGGGTTCCACTTTGGCTAAAGCTATGTGGATCTATTGCACTATATTAGCCATTGATATTCTGGCCCTAGCCAGCTGGTGTTCCACTTGTTCGAAAAGTTGGTGCACGGATAACTTATTCTGAGGTAGCGGATAGACAGCTGTACACAAAGGTGTTCGTCATTGAGTATAATTGACTCATCGGGTATCGAACAACAGCGATGCATTATGCAAGAATCTGCCGCCGAGAACTTCATCATCTACGTGTCAGACCATTTCTCTATGGAGTGGAGGTCTTCCTGTATGAGCAGTAGTGCATTTTAAATTGCAGCTCATCGGAATTTGTAGATTATCTTTATGTCATCTGCAAATAGGAAAGTCATGCCATGTTTGTTAACCGCACTGATGTCAATGACTTAGAGCAGGAACAGTAACGGACCAAATACACTTCCTTTGATAATATCAATAGTGATTGGACGTGGTGAAGAGTGATGGTCGACTATGGAAACTACATGAGAACGGCCGCTCAGGTATGACAATAGCAAGCCTAAGAGTGGGTCCTGAATTTCTAAGGAAACAAACTTTTTCCGCAGCCGTTTAGGAGGCACTCGATCGGATGCCTTTTCTATGTCCAGGAACAGAAGTATACTTGCGTATCCTGAGTCAATGGAATTCGAGACGTGCTTTAGATAAGGTACTTGGAAGGTTATGCACGATCTTTTGTCCGAGAAACCATGCTGAGATCTGTCGATTAGCTCGAGAAAAGTGATGAATGGTATGGAAAGTAGCTTGACTCCACTGAAAGGGTAAACATGCTCATCAATATTAACGGCAAGTCAGGCCCTCCAAGTTTCATGACGGCAGGTGGGATACCTTCGGAATCCAAAAGGGAAGATTGTTTGATGGAATTAATTACATGTTACATTTAAGTGCTAGAAACTGCAATGTTGGTTTTTGTACCCCAATACATGCATTTAATGTTGTGTCTCCAGGCTCGTGGAGGTAAGGAAAGATGAGCTAAAGGTTTCGCAGACGTCGGCTAGATCATGGAGAGACTGTCCGCCTGCAGTAACCAGTCCATCGATCAAGGAGGAGTGATTATTAGTTCTGTGACGCAGCATTTTAACAAGTTTCTTAGTTGTGCATATCGTTTGTAGAGCCTTTAGTTCTTCGTGTATCCTCTTCGTCAACTGTATATGCTTGACCCCTTCAATAAGGTTGCGCAACTGTAAAAGCAAGGTGAAATTTCATATTTGTCTATATCCAGCGACTAGTCCTCTGTGTTTCCGGCTGAACGAACGGACGAGTACATCTTTTTGGACACGTGTGATTGTATTGGAGAGTAACAACGGTAATGGTCTGATGGAGTTGATGGTAGAAAAAGTCCACGGCAGTGCACCGATTGTTGAAGAAAAAGAATGTGTCCCAATGGGATAATCGGATTAATTGTTGGAATTGCTTTCAGTTCAAACTAGAAGTTGCATATTGTGGCATAAGGGCGTGGTTGGTGGCCAATTTAATGAAGAAAGTGAATCGTACCATTTAGTGGCCACTAACAGTTTGTCTAATACCTCTGTTTGTGCATTTGTTACCCTCATGGTGAATATCAGGTCGAGTATACTGGTCGCTGTTGTTGGCTCAGTAACCAACTGTATCCAGCCACCAATTCGGAGAGAAAAAGGAAGGATGTATGTATAGATGAGAAGAAAATATTGTCAACGCCCCAGACAGCAAAAGTGGCCGAGAGTGGGACCGGCGTCGATGTCATCTATCTAAACTTTTCCAAAGCCTTCGACCGCATAGATCACCGCATCCTCCGTTAAATGCTGCAAGCATAAGGAGTTGGAAACCCTGTCTATGCATCGGAAATTTCCTCTTTAATTAGCACCTTCAGGATTGTGTTCGAGCTTCATTTTCGGATCCAGTTGGTGTGGACTGCGGTGTTCACAAGGGACAGTGTTGGGACCGCCATTGTCTTTGTTCTTCATTAAGAACCTTGCGCAAATCATCAAGTCAAATTTCCTGCTTTTTGCAGATAACATCAACATATGGTGGGGAATCGACTGTCAGGAAGGTCACGATATGTTGCAGCGAGATTTAGACCGCGCTTTTGAAAGGTCAAGGGTAAATCTACTCTCGTTTGATACGGACAAGTGTAACGCTGTGCATGTCCGCCACAAGCTTACGTACGCATATAAGATTGAAGACAATTTGCTGAACACGGCGTCACAAGAGCGAGACCTTGGGGTGGTGATGCAAGGTGACCTGGGTTGTCCGACGCTGTCCTTGAGGGCGTCCAACATCATGAACCAACATGTTGGTCGGTTACAGTGGGCGTTCGGGAGGTTCGATCCACTATCTTTCTCCAAATGTTCAATGCGTATGTAAGGCTCCATATAGAGTACGCGATCCAGGCTTGGCTACCCTGGTTATAACACGACCTGGTTGCACTGCAGACCGCACAGCGGCGTATAACGAAAAATGTGAAAGGTCTGTCCCAACTGCAATACCATAAGCAACTGAAAGCCCTGGGAGTGTACAACGCAAGGTATTGTTGTCTACTGAGTGACCTCATAATGGAGTTCCAGATTTTGAAAAACCCCGGTCATACTTGCCACAACCTCCGGAAACATAGCTACAACACAGAATTGAGGGGGTCATAATTGAAACTTGTCATCCAATGCAGTCGGCTTAATTACCGCCGGAATTATATTTCCCTTTGAGTTTGCAATCGCGGAACGCACTTTCGACTTTTGTCATTTCTACGCCTTCACTAGCCATAAAAGTACGACTCGACGTAGATTTTACACGATTTATATTACTTGATCCGCTTTCTATTCATTAAACGACGACAAGACGCAGACAAGCATAGTGCCCATCAACCCCACGAAATCGGGGTAGACGGACATACGTATATGTTATCGTGGATAATATGGTGCGTCCACTGATGTGTACTTCACATTTGTGTAATTTCATTGAGCTAACATTATTCCTACAAACCATCCCACGGACTTTGTCAAGCCTCGTCATTTTTATCCGGCTTATACCCTTGTTCCAGTGTTCCATTATACCACTGGCCTGAATAATTTGGTAATCATCAATCATAGTGATAGCAGCTCATACGCGGAATAGGCTATAAGCTGTTGTTCAATTAATTACTAGCTTGGCTGAGGGAAAGGAAATGAAATTGTCACTTCAATGTTTACGAAAATGTCAGCATGCCGAAATAAAACCGTATACGTAGCTGAAATGGATTGTTTTGTTTGCGCGAACTAGTCACAAGTGTTGCACTGCATGGAAGTGTGGGTACTTATAGGCGATAGCATGTGATTTTGTTGAGTTCTAGGAAGGTATCGTTTTCAATATAAATTGACATCTGGTGGGTTAATCAAACAGATGAGAATGCACATTTGCCAAAGACAGTTCGAGTTGGTTTGGTCCAGGTACCTCAAGCAATTGACTGATAAGCGTGGATGTTTATCCATGAAATTGCTCGGCTGATTTCAACTAACTTTTAGTCGTTACTTGTCAGAGGAAAGTGTAAGACCCAGCCTGCAGTTCTTACGGACATTTTAAAGCCTCACAATATTAGAGAAAAGAAGCTGGGCTCACAAAACAATCGGACCATCTAGTACTTTGCACGCTGACAGGTTCTGTTTGTGAACTGCCAGTAATGAGACCTTCGACAACTTCTGCCAGCTGATAATTTATTGCAGAGGAAGGGCGGCTGTGTTCGTTACAGTCTGTCGGAAAGTATCGCTGGAAGTATATGCTGTTATGCCTATCGGTTGAATTCGTCTGGAGGTGGACTCATCTATGAATGCTTCAGTGGAGAGTACTAGTACACTCCGAGGGAATGACGCAAGTTCTGTTAGATAACTGTTCAAATTTTCTAGCCAGGTTGCTGTCACGTGCGCACTGAATGCCAAGCCGTAACACACTCACTTGAAAGAAAAACACGCATAAACGCACACACACACACACACACACACACACACCAAGTTTATCATGTTCTACTGAAGGCATGTCAGAGTTTCTGTCAGTTGTTGATTGCCCAGTGTCCTGTCCAGACTTGGTCCATATACCCTGGGTTCTGAGCACTATAGAGCATACGCTCTCCTACCTTTACTTACTGTGACTAATACGTATCACTTGGCGACGGTTATTACAATGTCAATTGTGAATGCACCCACGCAATTCTGGTTATGTGATACAGAAAAACCATCTATGGCCAGTTGGAATAGATGGAGGAAAACCTTCGCTGACTGCCTGGAATTACTTCTAATCTTGAATCCGCTAGTCTTGCTTACAAAGAAAAACAAGATCAAACTACTGCGACAGTTCCTGGGTGATGAAGGCCAGCGACACTTCGACGCTCTCCGGAGTGACAACATCTGTTTTAACGCAACCAGTGTTTTGGGCACGTTTAGTGCTTTCTGGGGTGCTTGAAAAAGCGTGTTTTCAGACAGGAACTAATTTGCCAGTCTCTGCCAGAACCCGGAAGAAAGTGTAAATGAGTTCATTACTCGTATATACCAGGCTACTCCTGGCTGCAGATTTACTGAAGTTGATCCGGCGAACTTCGAATAAGCAATGTTACTTCAATACCAGATAGCTGGCATATCAGTACATAAAACCCGGGAAAAATCTTCTCACATTATGACTGCTGCAGCGCAAACCGCAACTTCCAGCCATGTCTGTTACGTCACGCACCGCTGTCTGCAACGGCTAATACCGAAGAATGCATCTGAGTTTAAGCATTTGGTTGGTCTGTGCTGGTACAACTTATGCTATTCGCCCGCTTTTGCTACTCTAGCAGAGCCCTTGCGTATGATTACAAAGAAATATGCCACCTTTGAATGGGCTCTGAACATCAGACTGCTTTTGCAGAAATTAAAAGAAGCCATTTTCGAGGAAAACTGCCGTTTTTTTTCTCGACGGATGCGTCAAATATCAGTTTAGGAGGGGTCACATCGCAAATGCAAAACGGGGAAAAATGTTATTGCAAATATCTCTAGAAAAGTATCTCCTACAGAGGCTTCATAATTCACCGGCGGAAGGGAGGCCCTCACCTCTGTCTCGGCCTGTAAAAATAGCACCTCATCCTGTTTGGTTGGAGGTTTACAGTGCATACAGATCCCACTTCTCTAACTGCCCTTTTTAGTCGAAGAACCAATGGTTGTAAGCCAATGCTGATTAACCGCTGGTATACTCGTTTACTGAGCTATGATTTTTAAACCAGATTCCGCCCAAGCTCCGAAAGCCATATGGCAGCTAGCTTATCACGTCTTCCATTGGACGATTCCGATAAGAATGAGGACGACAAAGAAAAAGTTATGGTTTCCGCTTTATATTCAAGTGAGCTTTCCGTCATAACTATGTAAGAGCTTCAAAAAGCTAACCAAAATGACCCAAATGTACAAACCGTTTTCCGCTACCTCTCTCAAGGATGACCTCGCTACATGAAGTTCAGCGGTGAAATATTGGCGTTTTGTGTTTTATGACACGAGTTAGCGGTCATTGATGGTTGTCTTATACGCTAGTCGAGATTCATGGCTCCACAGAGACTAACGTCAAAGATTATCCAATATGCACACTAGGGACATCTGGGTATCGTACGAAAGAAGCGCCGACTGCAAAAACACCATTGATGGTCGAAAATGACTACAATGGCAGAGGCGTGTGTCCGGTCTTTCGATGCGTTTCAGAACGCCAACAAGAGAACTAAGACAATCGATGCACCCATCCAATCTAACGTTTATACAAAGAAACCTTAGTCGAAGATAGTCATCTACATCATGGGATCACTTCATTCTACACCGCAGCACAAGTGATTTTGTTTAGTGGCCACGTGCGCTTTTTCACTGCGTGGCCTGAGGTTCACCTTTGTGGCGATGTGATCACTTTAACCGTTATAAGTGGCAGATGCATCTGTTTGCTAGGTTTTGGCCTCCCTAATAAGTTGTGGTGGACAACAGACGGCATTTCACAAGCTAGGTGTTCCGAAATTTCTTACAACTTCACGATGTGAAGCATGTACGAACTGTCCCGTTCAATCAAGCTGCCAACGGGATGCTTGAGCGTACAAATCGCTCTTTAAAGGAAGGTTTACAGACAACACGTTTGTCCGGCATGCGTTAGGAAAATGCCGTAGTCGAGACGCTGTTTACCCACAGTACGTGGCACCACAGAACGACCGATAGTACGCCGGGGGAGCTAAGGTTCGGCAGGCAGCTACGCACGAAGTTAAACGTAGCTATTTTGGCTACGAAAAACTGCGATACCCACCAAATGGAACGTCGCCGACTTTATCATTCCTCTTACGAAAAGCAATTCACACCGTTGAGTCC
Source organism: Dicrocoelium dendriticum (assembly GCA_944474145.2). Taxonomy (NCBI): domain Eukaryota; kingdom Metazoa; phylum Platyhelminthes; class Trematoda; order Plagiorchiida; family Dicrocoeliidae; genus Dicrocoelium; species Dicrocoelium dendriticum. The sequence goes on from CALYDF020000285.1 coordinate 6,592, forward strand.
CAGAAAGGTAGTTGGGCTAAAGGAAAGGCAAACATGTAAAAGTTAGCCAGCCTTATCGCACCCCATCAGAATTGCACGGACATTAGGGCCAGAGACGTATGAGCTAGCGGACGACTACCGAGTTAATGCAAAACAGCCTTACTCAGTCCTTCAACGGAACGCATGCGCAATATCCGGAAACAAGATCAAAAGCAGTGGGTCTCGCAGCTCAATTGTCACTCATGCTGATGCGCTTATTTAGGGGGGTGGTGATGTTGTAACGCCTAACGTAACTTCCAGTCATGTATTCACGCCACGCCGCGCAGCCTGCAAATGACTGGATGAGTGTCATCGACGGATCAATACCAAAGTCATTACGTCAGTAATTTATCTGACACACTACTGTGAATAGAGTTTGCAAAGTGTGTCCGCTTCTTGTTCTGCTTTCGTCAGTGGATCTGACCCTTAGTGATTCAAGACCCTGCTTGCGCAGTGGCCTGGTGTGCGTATTGGGATACAACAATGAGACTGTATTTAATTGGGAGACGGCTTGTTCACTAACTCGTCAAAGAGAAAACCTAAGGGGAATACTGTCTGAAGTTACTCCCGCACCTCCATTTGTAAGTGTACAGTGGGATGTCCATAGACGTAAAACCATTTATATGCTATCGATGTGGTGCTTAAAAAGGATGTGCATCTGAAAGTCGAGACCAGAAAACAGTGTTCGGAAGTTGTGGGAAGGTGATCACATAGCGCGAGTATACAGGTCCTGTAGGACTAGCAAATACCAGTCCGAGACGGTGCGCGAAATTAAGCGCGGATATCGGAAGGCAATTTGAGTCGGACACAACGGACTGTATTCGATCGGCTACAAAAAGACGTGGATGGATGAAGCGAGGAGAGCGTACGTCGGTGTCGGAACTCACGGTGGACACAAGCGATGAGCCGGACCTACGTAAAAATAGCCGTAGGGTCGGAATTTAAACAAAAACCAATAATATGCCATTTAGTAACCAGTTTGTACAGAGCTCCCCTCCTCGAAGGTTGAATCAGGAAGCCTTCGAAATCAACAATGTTTGTAGTTCGAAGTTTGTAAAATGTATTCGTATGCAAAAGAGTACCTGTTCGTGTTCGGAAAGAGATGTAGCCGACAATTAGGAGCAGCTGTGACGTTCGGTATTTATTATTTGTTGATCACCGGGCAGGGTGCATTTCGGCGTGCAGTTGGGGCGGGCTTGTCGAACTACGAAAATTCTGGCTAGCCTAGAAAAAGCCCGACAAGACCTCAACCTCCGTTGCTTCCAAACGGTGCGCTTGGGAGTGGTCTCTGCCACACACCGCACCCCGCTCCCCCCTTCGTCCCACGGAGAAACGACCCTCGTCCCACGGAAAAATGACCATCGTCACTCGAAGAAGCGAAGCTCGTCCTGTAGTGAAACGATCAGCGTTCGTACCAGGATCCTCGTTGACTGCGCCGATCCTCGAACACTTTGCCGGTGTAGGCCAGTCGATCGAAGGGGAGGGTTGGGGCATGTAGGGGCGAGCAAATAGAAAAACATGCGCAGAAAACACCAGAAAGAACGAACGAATGATCCGCGTGTTTTGATGTTTTGGTGTGCGCAGATGAAGGAGTTTCCTCAACATGGATTTGTGCAAAGTCGGTCCTTCAGGGACAAAACGTATATTCTGCAAACAACAGGACCAGGCGAAAACGGAGACAGAGGGCGAGTGAAACATATCGGTATATACAGCTGGTTGGATCCATAATTAACGACCTTTGTTGATGCATGACATTTTTCCTTTGATCCAGTCAAACAAACTCACTCCAATGCGTCCAACTGTTTGCCAATCAGCGTGCATGCGAGAAACGTGTGAACGTCCAATCGGTTGCCGCCTTTGCTTGTGGCAGCCTAACGGCTTCCTTGCTGGGCTGGCACCGCACGTTCGTTTGAGTGGATACTCCCATCACAGGGTAATCACTCAGATGTTATATCCGGTGCGTCATGACGAGGTCAACCCTCAGTCGACGATAAGCTAGGGTGTACAACCCTAGTTTCTTACATCGGTCTTCGTATGGCAATCCACCTAAGTTGGGAATCAGCCTGGTGGCTACATGCTGCACTCGCTCAAGCTTTTCTACCTCGCCCCGGGTGATGGGACAATACACGGGAGAGCCGTACTCTAACATTGGTCATATTATCGAGATGAAGAGACGAGTGGCAATCTCTTCGGACCAAGTGCTGAAGCTGCCCCTTTGAAAGGGTAGACATCTTCTCGAACACCTACACTGGTGTCTTCTGCGATCGAGGAGTGGGTGAACGTAGCTCACGCATCTGGTGACTCAATCGATCGGTGTAACTTCCGTAGTCAAATGAGGAAGTAGTCGGGACTGGTGCTACCAGCTGTCCGGGCAACCGCAGCGTGCAGCCGTAGACTAGCTGCGCTGGTGTTGCTTCGAAATCGGTTTTAACCGTATACTTTAAGCCTAGGTGGACGAGGGGAAGTGTTTCAGACCAGGAAGGATCTCCGTGCGCACGTAGCGCTACTTCAATTGGCGGTGAAAAACTCCACCATGCCGTTAGCGTTTAGATGATACGCCGTCGTCTGGAAATGGCGGCAACCTACGCCCTTAAGTAATGAGGCAAAGGTGGACAAAATTGTGACACACGATCAGTGATCACTATGGCAGGGCAGCCATACTGTGCAACCCAGAGTTCTAAGAAGTCTTTCGCGACTGTTTCTGAAGAGCACTTTGGGATAGGGAAGGCCTCAGGCCATCTAGTGAATCGATTGCCACGGGACGGTAGATACACAGAGCCTTTCGAAGGCGGCAACGAATCTACGAGGTCGATGTCCATATGCTGAAAACTTGCGTCTGGCGTTGGAAACGTGCCTACTGGGCTTTTCGTGTGCTTGTACACCTTCGCGCTTTGACACGGAATGCAAGCATCTGCCAAAGTACGGACGTCCAGATTAACATTGCGCCAAACGAATCGTACGGTTTCAAGTTTAATCGATGCAGGAACGCCTGGGTGAGACAAGCCGTGCAACGTGTCGAACACGGTCTGTTGAAGCTCACGTGGGACGACTGGACGCGGCGTGCCCAGAGAGAAATCGTAAAGTATACTTCCGTCTGAGGATGTCAGTGGAACAGGTCGTATGTCCAGTGAGGGAGACCTGCGTAGTAGATCAACCTCAGGATCGTTGAGTTGCACTGTGCCCATGGCTGTCAAGTCGATAGCAGTGCCGGCGTCAGCGGAGATAGTTTGGATTTAGGAAAGTGCATCAGCGACGGCGTTGTGCTCACCTGAGTTATGCCGTATATCGGTCGTAAACTGAGCGATATAATCAAGGTGGCGCGACTCTCGAGGAGAGTATCGGCCGGTAGTCGAGCCGTGCACGTAAGTCAGGGGTTTGTGGTCGGTGGAAACGGCAAAGGAGCGGCCTTCTAAGACGTTCTGAAAGTGACGTATCGCTAGGTTTATGGCCAGTACTTCTCTACCGCAAGTACTGTAGCAAGATTCGGTAGGTTGTAGGCGTTTGGAGAAAAACGCTAAGAGCTGCCACGTGTTGGCTACTCGTTGCTGCAAAACAGTGCCGACTGCCAACTTCGAGGCGTGTGTACTGAGGGACGGTGGGGCGGCCAGATCGTGATGCGCTACAGATGCTATGTTGGTGATAACCTCGTTTAGCGACTTAAACGCAGCGCGTGCTGCGACAGGAAATCCGAATTGCTTGAGTTTCCCTCTTAGAAGTTCCGTGAGGGGTTGCATCAGCAACGCGCTGTTTGGTATGAACCGTCGGTAAACGTTGACAAGCCCATCAAAACGCCTAGGCTATTTGAAAGAATGAGGCTCGGGGTAGGCGATGTTGGCTTGAATTTTATCCTGCAGTGGCACGGCGTCTGAAGAGGTGATATGATATCTGAGGAAGTTGACTGAGCCGACACCAAACGAACACATTTTGCATTGATCATCACCCCTTGTTTCGATAAACGATCAAAAAGTGTTCATACGTGGCGTATGTGCTGTTTTTGTGCAGAGCTCGCGATTAAAACGTCGTCGAGATGAGCGCAAGCGAAGTCTGAGCCGCGACAAACTTGGTCGATAAAGCGCTGAAAAGTTTGTGTGGCATTCTTTAGACCAAATGGCATGCGCAAGAATTCGAACAAACCAAATGGAGTTGTTACGGCACTTGTAGCTATGCCTACTTTGGCTACCGGAATTTGGTTGTATGCGCGTACCAACTCGATTTTCCTGAACATATTTTTACCCGCCAGACTGGCGGTGAGATCCACAATGTGTGGGATCGGATAGCGATCGGGCGTGGTAACCGTATCCAAGGTTCTATAGCCGCCGCAAGGAAGTCAATCCCCCATGACCTTCTTCTGGACCATGTGGAGAGACGACGCCCATGGGCTGTTGGACGGTCTGACGATACCGAGCTGAAGCCTGTGGTCGAATTCAGCTCGTGCTGCATAGTAGTTTGTCTAGAGCAAGCCTTCTTGGTCGTGCGCTAACTGGTTGACCGCGCTTGATAATGTGCTGAACGACCTCTGTCGTGACTGGCAGAAGCTCTGCAGTTAGTCGGACCAGTCGCGAGTATTCAGACAGTAGGTGCGCATAATCTGAAGGTACGTCGGCGATTTGAACAACGGGTCTGATTATCGAGACATCCGTAAGAACGTCTTCAAAATCTTCTTTAGCACAATTGTCTTAAAGTCTTGAGCGACCACCATTACCAAGCAACCCAAAATGTCGGAGGAAATCGATACCGATAATTGCGAATGGTAAAGACGCAACCATGAAAACACACTAAAAATCTCGGCAAAGATTGAGGTCCAGGTTCATTATGCGCTGACCGAATGAAGCTATCAAAGTACCGTTGGCCGCACGCAGATTTTACATAGGCTTTGAGTGCTTGTCCTTCGCGTTCGGAGGGATGACGCTGACTTCCTCTCCCGTGTCGATGAGGAACGTGATGGAAGAACGTCGATTCTTAAGGGAAAACAAGCGATCTGTTTGATTATTGACGGATACGTTGGTCGTGCTAGTATGCGGGATAATCGCTTTTCCTGAAGCGGATGAGTCGTGTCTAACGCAGGGAGCCCGACAACGTCTAGCTCTTCCGCCATATTGGCGGTGATAACAACATACTTCTTCGACGGATTTAGTATTGTCGGAATGAAAACGTGCAGAGAAAATGCTGCGCTTTTCGTCGAACGAGACTTACTCGATGCAGGCACAGACGAGCCGCAATGAACGGTAGCCAAAACGTGGTCTGCATCTGACCGTGGCACACGTTGCTTCGAAGCCTTCATTGCTGCTAGGCTGCTATGAAGTAGTGCAATTTTCTCCTCTTTAGGGTCAGATTGACCTGCCGACTTGGAGACAATATGAGACTCGGTTTTTAAAGGTAAGAATAGTCACCGGAGTTAGTGTTCGTCTGCTGTGGAAGACGTTCGAACGCAGCGTCTGCTTTGGTAGCTAATTCTTTCAGGGGCTTATCCAGAAACATGGACAGCATTACTGGCAACGGCTCCGGGAGACGCGCAAACCACAGTTCCTTTATCCTTTCTATGCTCAAGAATAAGGGACCAGAGGTGCGCTGTATTTCGCAGAGCAATGCCGACGGCTTGCGATCTCCCAGCTTGAGACCACTGAGCTGTTCAAGTGGAGTTCGTGCGATGGACTGTAACTCTTTTAGTATCGATGGCTTCATCGTTTCATACTTTGCATCATTCGATGGGCAGAGTAGAATATCCTCAACCAGCGTCACAACCGACGAAGGAAGGCATGGGACAAGCTGATCGTACCTCGTACGGTCCGTCTGAATGCCCTTCGATGACGAATATCGCAAATCAAACCTCTGGGCTGTGTTCCATGAAACTTGGAATAGCCAAAGTCAGCATGTTTACGCTGTGGAACGACTCAGATCCCACCTTCGATATGTGAATCGAAAAGATAAAGGATAAAAAAACACGCTGAAACCACTAAAATTAAGCAAGGAACGAATGAATACATGTATAATATGGAGAAAAGAAACGGGCTGGCCAAAAAGTGCAAACGACGTAAAACGTTTAAATTCGCGCGTGCGAATCAGGGCCACAAATTTGTAGGACTAGCAAATACTAGTCGGAGACGATGGGCGAAATTAAGTGCGGATATCAGAAGGCAATTAGAGTCGGACATAGCGGATTGTATTTGATGGGCTACAAAAAGATGTGGACGGAGGAAGCAAGGAGAGCCTACCTTGGTGTACGATTGAGTCACCAATTTGTACTTTAAGTAAGAACTACCTTTTGGGTTACTACAGTCAGTCAAGCTGAATCCGAAACCGCTTAAACTATAAGCAAAATCAATCAAAGCGGTTGATTGTGATGAAGAGAACGAACCCGAATTACATTCGGCATGGCTGTATACTGTGTAAAATTTACGTTCCGCGCCATGCACTTTGGAGCTACACATCCAAGGAGAGAAGGTACCGGTGGAGGTAGAAACGAGAGCATCGGTGACAATAATTAGGGCAAACGCTGTGAAGCACCTACCTGCCATCATCATGAACTTCCAACCTTCGGACGTGCATAGGCGAACCGATTCGAGTTCTCGCTGAATGCCTTGTTCAGACACGATATTGCACTGAGACGCACAAAATTCCTGTCTACGTTATATCGGAAGATCGATCGAATCTACTAGGGAGGGATTGGATAGATGCATTTCCTAAAACATTGGATATTCTGGAAACAGTTGCTAAAATAGTTAGACTGAAGGAAATTGAGAACAAAAAGCAGAAGTTTTTTTGAGAAATTGGGAAAGCTGAAATGTTTCAGGCTACAATAAGATAGGAGGAAAGCACCCAGCCCAACTTTATCAGAGCACGAACCCTATTGTGGGCTGTAACGCCTAAAGTTGCAGAAGGATTAACCGGCTTAAAAACCCATTAAAATGAAATGTCCTGTGCAAATTTCCAAATGGGGAACGCCAATCGTACCTGGGACCAAATCGGATGGCGCCTTGGGAATTTATGGTGACTACGAAATGACTGCCAACCAGTCTTTTATGATATATAGATATCCATAACCTCGCATTGAAGATTTGTGTGCTACCCTGGCAGGTGGTAAAGAATTCAACAAACTTGCTCTCGGTCACACATATTCACAAATAAAGCTCGAGGAACCTTCCTAAGAACTTACTGCTATAACTACACACACAGGAGTGTACCAATACACCTGTTTACGTTTTGACGTCAATTCTGCCCCCGGAATCTTTCAAAGAATTATCGATCATTTAGTATAGGACATACTTTTCACTTGTGCGTATTTGGATGACATTCCCATCTCCGGACGTTTCAAGGCAGAATACCTATGAACACTTGCTGTTGCGCTTGAAAGATTGGCACGAAACGTATTTAAAATGCAAAGGTCTATGTGTGATATTCTTTCTTCATATGTGTGCTATCTTGGATATAATCTTGATAAGGTCGGGGTACATGCTATAAATGACAAGATAAAATTCAGTTTAAAAAGCCCTGAACCGAGAAACGTTGATGAGCTCCGTTCGTTTCTAGGAATGCTATCTCATTACCGACGTTTCTTACCTGATGCATCCACTTTGTTACCTTCTCTGAATGAGTTACTCCATAAAAACGTACAGTGGTGTTGGGGTCCTCGGCAAAGCAGTGCTTTAAGCAAAATTAAACAAACCCACACATCCTCATCAATGTTAGTTCATTATGATGTTGGGAAGCCCCTAGTTCTCTAACATGACGCATCTCCTTGGGTTGTGGATGCGGTCCTGGGTCACCGCATGAATGAATCAAACTTGCATCCCATAGCAGTTGCATCACACCCTCTGCAGCCAGCGGAAAGAAACTATTCGCAGCTAGACAAGGAAGCGTCCTCCATAATCCTAGGTGTTGGAAAGTTCCATCAGCACCTATGGGGGAGTTATTTTGGACTACATACAGACCAATGTTAGGAGAGACCGAAAGAACACAACAAATGTCTTCACCAAGAATGCATCGGTGGGCTCTGAGGTTGAGCGCATTTATGTGTAAATTTACTTAAATTCCTGCTACCACTAATCGCACAAGTGATGACCTGAGTAGTTTACCAGTTGCGGGGATGTCACAATTGTCCGATTCTTCCTGTGAATTGGTTCACCTGATGCGACATCTATATACAACGCCTATACGAAAATCCACAATCCGTCAGTGCACAGCTCGAGACCCAGTTCTTGCAACAATCAAACGATTCTTAACAGTCGGATGGCCTGTCAAAGTAATCACTGACTTGCAACCATTTATAGCACGCATAAATGGACTGAGCTTATTCGATGATTGTGTGTTCTGGGGTTCCTGCTTGGTTTCTACTAGCAAGACTCAGGCACAGATCTTTCACGAGCTCCATGACGCACATTCAGATGTCTCGAGAATGTAAGCATTAGCGAGGTGATACTGCAGGTAGCCGAGAATAGGTTCATATATTGAAAACCTGTCAGGTACACCAACGCAGCAAACCACCGGTCCAGTACATCCGTGGCACTGGGCCGATAAGCTGTGGCAACAGATCCACGCCGAGGACTGTGGCCCGGTTATCGGAACCATGCTTCTGTTACTCGTCAATGTCCTCTTCAAGTGGGTATAAGTGTATCCCGTTACCCAAGCGACGGTCGAAATAATACGTTAATTGTTCTCCACATTCGGTATTTAGGAGACCCCATGCACGGATAACGGGTCTTCTCTTGTTAGCACGGAGTTCAAAGGATTCGTCACTAGCAAAGGGATTTAGCAAGCGAAGTCCGTGACTTGACATTCAGCGTCAAGAGGGGTGGCAAAACGGACGGTGCAGACAGAGAAATGAGGACAGTTGAAACAGCGTGGGGGAGTACAGGCTTACCGGTGTACGTCCTGCATTTCGTCCATAGTGGATGGAGCGGCCTTAGTGCGAACCAGAGCGAGAAACCAACGGAGTATCAATAAGGGGAAATTACTTTGGATTTCCAGCGGATTTTAAGCGGTATAATTACCAGGCAATTCAAAGCTTGTGTATGACGCTGTCTAACTCTGGATTCCCACCAACAGTTTGTCTACCCGCCCCATGTCCCATGGTTATTTGCCCTCCCGACGTAATGTTATGTAATCCGCAGGATGAATACAGGGTTTAATGCTTGATTGCTGCCACCTATATGCTGACCCAGTTCATGTGCCATGGCTACATGCCAACCGATATAACCATTATGTAATTAGCAAGCCGCAAGTCGGGATTTCAGTCTGGCTGACCAAAGCAGACGCATGCCTCAATTGATGAGCGCCGGTTTACCGATGATCCTTCATTTGAACCCATATCGCTGTTGCCATGTCATCCGTTCACCTCGCACTGTGGAGACCGCTCGCTCACACTGTGCAACCGGTCCAGCCCATCCACTCACACACACCTCAGAGTTGCATCCTTCTCCCGCTCCAGGGGTATGCACCTCCATGTTCCTCCCATCCCCACAGTTTGACTGAGCCAAGTAACCCCAAGAGCCCAGCCCATCGAGTTCCGTTTCCCATACTGTATAGCGAATTAATGAACTAAGTGTTAACGAACCTGATAAAAGAAAGGTCATATACCGGGCGTAAACTCGGTATCGTTGGACCTTTACGTACGGTGGCAGGTACTGTTTGCAGTGCTTTCGAAACTGATCGGGTGTTTGTCGAGGTATGTACATACTGTATTTTGATTACTATTTGAATGTAATAGTTGACGTCTCAGCTTCCTTTCTTGCTTGGACCGGGAGTTTTTCATGTCACTCGAACCCCCAAGCGATTTGTCGCTTACGGGGCCCTCACAAACAAAGCTGGATCGTTTCCTATTTGCTTAGCGTTTCACATCAAATGAGGGCACGGGTAATTCACCTGCAGGGCTGATGTTTGGCAGAAACCTCAGGACAACGCTGAAGCTACTTTTTCCTAATCCACGGACGGGATAGTAGAGCGGATCAGTGTCCTTAGCTGAGGTAAAGAAGGATGTTATAATTAAGGAAAATGACGGTCTGCACTAAATTGCCAAAGGAAACTCTCAACCTGCTACCTAATTCATTCCTTGGGAAGTCGAAATGACGTCTAAACTTCCAGCTGGCCGGCTAATTCGTAGGCACTCAGACCACATTCATCCATGGTGTTCAGCTATACCAAAGGAGACGCAGACCAGATTGTGCGCTGACAAAGCGCCAGGCACTGAGGGCAAAACGTACGCACAGGCGAGTGAACCATTGAGGAGACAATCGCCCCGCATTCCAAAACCAGTGGATCGTTTTGAGCCGGGAATGTGCTGCCATTTCTGTCACTACTCTCAGTAGCACACAGTCGAAAGAAACACATACATAAACGCACGCACACACCCACACATACTCCAAGTTTCTCGTGTTCCACTGAATACTTGTCGGAGTTCCTGTCATATGTTCATTGCCTAGTGTCCCGTCTAGACTTGTTTTCGATACCATGGGTTCTGAGCCCTATAACACATAAGCTATCGTACGTTAACTTACTGTGACCAACAGAGATCCAGCTAAATACAACAAGGGCACGGTCAGGAGTGGAGAATAATTTGATGTAAGTTACAACCGCTATAAAGTGTTTGTCTGCACAATCGTGCGGACAGAGTGACATTACAGAACCCACAGCACACAACAGGACAGAGCGCAGCACGAGTGAAACTGCCGTTCACACGATGTCATGCAGCTTGACTGAACGTCATAAAGCAAAACATGATTAAAGGCCAGCCCCCTAATGGTCGGCTTAAAATCAAACACAAATCTGACATCCATCAACGCAGTCCTAACGACAAAACACCATCCAGTTTGGACACAAACGTAAAAGGCCTTCTGCGTAAGTTGAGCCAACATAGAGAAAACCGCGACTCATAACCGTAAGACCCGGTCATGATTACGGCGACTTCGTTAAATCTCGGCAAAACCGATCTTAAGAGCAATTTACCCGGTAGGTCGCTACATCGAAACGTTAGAAGTGAAAGGGGTGGCGGTGCGATATTCATTATCATGCAAATGTCCAATGTAAAGTTATCGATCACCCGGAAATCCGCGCCCCCGATTCGCTTTGGTGCCACCTATGGTTGCGGAACGAGCAAACATGTCTACCAGGCGTACTTTACCGCCCACCGAAGTCTAGGTTGGAAATAGACTCCAAACTGAACCACTTCTTTCAGATTGCATCGAAGGAGTCCTACATCCACCTTTTTATCGCTAGAGACTTTAATGTGCACGAGATGGAAATGACAGAAACCGATTGCGTGCAGTTTAAAGCCTGCTTGCAAGAGCTAATTGCTAGCCGTCATTTGTATAACCACGTAACTTCCCCCATCAGATTTCGTACAGCCAACAAGCCATCGATACTGGATCTTATGTTTATTAATGAAGAACTCATGGTCGACGGGATAGTTATAAGCACGCCGTTGCCTCGAATTGAACATATAACTATATTCTTTGACTATACTATTATGCGGACTATTCTGTAAAATAGGATGATAAAGTACATACCGTTAAGCATTACAACGTGGTATCCACGATTGTTAAGAGTACAGCTTGGACTTCAAAATGGAATGCACCCAGTCGTCGTTTGAGAAATGTTCAAAAAGATGAATAGCATCCGGGTACTGAAAGTATCGGAACACAAGCTCTTCCAACATAAAACCCTAACTCATTTTTTAAGTGCGGAATAAGTAAATGTTTGTCTTTAAAGAATTTGGCAGGGCGAGCTCACCGTGACTAACCGAATGCCGACACTTGGATTGCATACGTTGCACGTCGTAACTCCTGTTGGAAATTGATCTGCGTGGACAAGGTTGCGCATCACTGGGAATTAATGAAGGGATTCGGCAAGAACCGGAAAATTCTATACAGGCCCCTTAACGGCCTTTGCAGGATGAAGAGCGAAATTTCAACACTGGTCAAGGCTGATGGATGCACGCCGTCGGTAAGGGGAACACGCGATCAAATGCGGCTTCATGGCTCCCAAACTTTCTAGAAGGTAACGAGCCTAAATATTCTCCTAATATATAGTACTAGGTTTATATATCATTACCTTAACTTCCTAAGCTGTGTTGAAGACGTTATTATTTTTGCGTACCCACAGTTCTCCTGGAGTTAATATCATTCGACCGAAAGCTCTGCAGGCATCAGCTGGGGATTTAGCAGAACCACTGGCAGTATTCTGTCAACGATGTTAAGAGGAGAACCATATTCCACAAGCAAGGCAGCGAGGGATGTCCACTCCTGTTCATAAAGGTAGCCGCATTGACCCTACCAACTACTGTCCAATAGCACTAATTCCTGTACTATCCAGAGTTATGGAATCGGTCATCGAAGATGCGCCGATGCAATATCTGGAAATCCATAACTTAATAGCTTCAAAGCAACATGGCTTCCGTCAGAAGCGTTCATATACTAGGTTGGAGGCATTCGATTTCAAATTTGACTGCCAATATGGCCAGCCACAGGATGCCTGCGCCTACAGAAGGATCATGAGTGGCTTGCGCTGCACCACCCACTGCTCCAACCACATACCAGTGTAAATCCGAGGGAATAAGACCGGGAGGCTTGTGGATGGGAGCCACATTTCATCAACGGAGCATGCCCACGTTCCACAAGCACGCTGTATTTGGAGAATCAAGTTCACACAAGGCGGTGGCTGGACCGTAGTCCGCTCCACACTGAGTGCATGGAACCACTCTTCGAGTTTAACATGGCCACAAGGACCGTGCATCCCGTCCTCTACAACAACGACTAACTGTTGCCTGGAGCCAATATGGACGAGGCAGTGGGTAATGGGCAGGTAGGCATTTTGTCAACATGCACATAAAGCGCAGGCACACTGGGGATAGCAAGCAACGGCCAATTACTTGAACAGACGTTAGTAATTAAAATAAAGCGAACAATGCATACAGGTACGGTGACTCAATTCTTCAGTACATGAGCATATGAAATAAATTGGTTGTGAACAAATTAGCGATAAGCTCAAGAGATTAGAAAATAGATTTAAAGAAAATGCTACAAACGCTAAAGTGTGATTGAGGTTAGCTAAAGTAGTTTAAGGGACGTTTGCAAGTTTACAAAAGATAATTCATGTGGAAATGGATATGAGCTAAAAAGCATTAGGACAATATAGCAAACCCACAACCTGAAATAAAGAGACCCAGCATGCAAGCAAGTGGTTAGTAAATCGCATGCAGCGCACCTACAAACTTTGCGCCACTTCTGCTTACGTTCCCTGCAGGACCTGTCGTCGCTTCGGTATTGGCCTCGAGTAGCCTCGCGCATGGTTTACTAAGCCTATCTGATTCAGGCACACACAACCGCATGTGCTACAGCACCATGCACTCGATGTCGATGGAGTACAACTCATCGGCGTCGCTCGCTTCCGCAATGGTTGCTTCTTACGTGCATGTCCGAGGGCTTTCTCATGCACCTTTGGAACGGCCTTCGTGATCAGATTTCGCCATGCACGCCAAACAAGGTTAGAAGGTGAAAGGCTCATTTTATCATGTCCTGGTGATCTTACTTTGGTTTCCCCACATGCTACTTCCCAATACTCAGCTGACCAGATAAAAGTTGTTTCGGTATCCGTGTCGAATCCATACGGCTCACCTGACCGAGCCACCTCAAGTGTCTCAGCAAAAGTATGCAATCCGCTGCATACATTCCACTTCAGTGTAACAGTTCCGTGTCTGCAGCTCTGCCGCACCAACCAATGCGCAGAATCCGTCGCAGTCACTGTTGATAAAACCACTCGAAATATCGCATATCCCGACGGTACATCGTCCACGTTTCACTGCCGTATAGAGGAACGGAGAGTACCATGGATTTGTACACCACCAGTTTCGTGCCAATGGTAAGCTGATGGCTGTGACACACTCGATACTCGAGCTTTCCGAATGCCAACGCTGCCTTAGATACGCGGATACAAAACTCACTGTGTATCTGCTGGTCAGTCGAAACACCACAATCCCAAGGTAGCAGAAGCAGGAGGCGGTTTCCAATGCTTAAGCACCAATGCTGATTCACGGCACCATCGCATATTGCACCTCCGGTGAAGGATGTGTTGTGTGTGCTGTATTGATGGTGAACCCTAATTTGGTCGCCGTCGCAGCTAGAGCATTGGTCGCGTGCTGCAACTCTCCTGCGCTCTGTGCAAACAACACCCGGTCGACAGCAAACAGCAACATACGGATAGTTGTCTCACAGACTAGTGTTCTCGCCGTGAAACGACGGATGTTCAGCAACTCACTATCAATAAGGTGCTCCACACGAACTCCGTAAGCACAAGCCACATCAAAAGCACAAGACATGGTTGCGTGAAGATAAATATTAAACAAAGCAGATACTGAGGCGCAGCCTTATTTCACCCCAGTGACAACTGCAAACTCATACGAGGTCTCTTCACTCAGCTGCACTCTCGCTCGCACACAACTTTGCAGGCATTCAATTAAACTTACCAACTTACTCGGACAGCCAAACTTACCCAACACCAGCCACACTGCCTCGCGGTTCACCGTATCAAATGCCTTGGTGAAATCAACAAAAAGCGAGTACAACGGGCGGTGTCGTTCTCTACACGTCTCTTGAAACTGACGAGCCGCAAATACCAACTCTAAAGCTCTGCGACCCAAACGGAACCCACATTACCTCTTCGTTACGTTCGGTTTCACAATCTGACTGACAAGGTGATTGCACAGGGTACAGGCAACCTCCTTGCCCACACAACTCAGCAAGTTGATGCTACCATAATTCGTGCAACTTTGCTTGCTCCCTTTGCTCTTTTACAGCGGTAGCACTAGGGCGTCCTTCAGCTTAGGAGGCATCTTCTCCTCAACCCACACGCGTCGCACCAACTGGCACAGCACAGCCACCAACACGGATCCGCCGTGTTACAACACTTCAGGCGGGATCCCGTCGGCACTGGCACACTTGCCATTTGATGCTGCGCAAAAGATCTCTGGGTCTCATCCACTATTGACGTGTCTGCCAGACTCATCTTCACCTCGTGTTTCTTGAGGCCGTTCAATTAAGGCCAGTCAATCAATAAACGGTTGGTCAAGAGACAGTTAAAGTTTTTCGTCAAATGTGCATTATGTCTGCAGTCTGTATGTAGTTATCGCTTGATCTACCTTTGCTTAGTGTCCTCAGATGCTTAACCTCGGTCCATACACCGCCTTCAAGGAGTCAACGAATTCCTTTTGTTGCCGGCGTTCGGCGTAGCATTGCATCTACTTCGCCTTTTCCGTCCACTATGCACATTTTGTGACGGAGCTCTCGGGTTGGTCACCATCGAATTTGAGAATTTGTCTCGTCGTCCCCAAGTCACTTGGGTCTGCCACTTGTGCAGCAAATGCTGCATTCTTCTCTGACACGAATACGCCAGTCGTCGCATTGTTCTCATTAAACCGATCGGGTCGCTTGCTGTTTGCGCGCCCGAATGCCTCCTCAGCAGCAGATGTCATCTGGTTCC
>CALYDF020000286.1:0-19816 GCA_944474145.2 Dicrocoelium dendriticum
AATATCACCAACGCCTGGTGAGGTATGCTGGCGCAGGGCAATTAGCCTTTTCATAACATCCGCACTCGTAAACACAATGTGGCTAAGTCCTGATGCGGGATCAGTGTATGCGGCGATGTCGTGCTCTGGAAGTTCGGGGCGAATTGTTGACATGGGGCGTTGATCGCCTCGGTTGCGTTTTGTGCGAGTCCACATAACGTGTGTAAGGTAGGAATTCCTCGCTGCACTTTGCGAAGCTTGTTAACGTTCTTGTAGAGGAGCTTGGAGTTTGAAAAGAATTTCTCAGCTAGTTTCTGTTGGTGCTGTATTTTATCTTTGCGTACCAGGTTTAAGCAGTGATTCCTTTGTATAGTGTAGGCTTCCCATATTTCGGCACTCGATGACTGCTTGTATCTTGGCCAGAGTAAGTTCCTAGTGACGATACCCTTGCGTTTCCTGCTGCGTATGGATGATTTTACTCTCTTCGTTCGCGAAGGTCTTTTCCTAGAAACACTAGTTACTAACGTTTTGAATTGGTGCACAAAAGCAGATCAAGCGACATAAGGGGATGGTTCTGCTAGAAATGCCCAGTTTGTAGCATTTATAAGTTTAATTAAAGCGCCGTAACCAGTAATGAGTTGACACTCCTCTGTGTTTTCTGAGAAATACTCTGCATAAAGGATGTAATTGAACATGAGTGTGGCATGGTCGCTACGGCATAAAGAATTCCCTATCGATACCATTTCGATCATAAGCTCTTCGTTGGTGAATACGAGATCCAGGACACCCGGTTTTTTCCCGTTCTGAATCTTGTGGGAGATCTGATGTGATTGTAGAGTGGTAGTCCACTAATTATCTCCTGTACTTCCACTTTGAAGTGTTCGTTGATACAGGCTGTGGTTTCTATGGTGTGGATATTTAAGTCACCAACCAGGAGAATGTGGCTGTACGACGGCGAGAGAATGGTCTTCATTGTGGACGATAGGCGGTTGTCCATTTCCAAAGTAGCCAACGGAGGGCGATACACCACCCAACAAACATGCGCCCCCACGGCTTAAGTGAAGACGGCACCAAAGCGCATCGACAATTTGTACCTCTGGGTCATCGATGAGATCAAGAGGCATCTCACTGCGATAATAAAGTAGTAGTTTACTTCCTCTACTTGGTCGATCGTTACGTAGAATGGACATCCCAGGTAGTGCGATTTCTGCATCAGTGATCGCTTCACTCAACCAGGTTTCGGTTATCATAAAGAGGTCTCTTGACATCAAGGCCTGACACAGGCGAAGCTCTGTCAGTTTGCTTAAAAGTCCTTGTGCGTTAATATAAAAACAGGAGAATGATTCATATGTTAGAAGGTTGTTAGTGGATGTAGACAACAGGTTTGAGACTTGGCCGACCCTCTTGAGGTCGGCTGCTACTCCTTTTTTGAATAGGCTTCGGCTCGCGAGCATGACTTGGAATAACTCTACACCATAAAGTTGAGTTCATGATGATCTTGATGGCCACTCACCTCCTGCGGTGTCTCGCCGGATGCTATGACGACTGTCGGATCCGTCTCTGTGGTGGACTCTGCAACAACGGTTGTTCGCACTGAGTTGGTTCCCTCCAGTGCGTAACCAGTAGCATCTGGTCACAAACCGGCTACCTTTAGTCGAATTGCTGTCGGCAGCATGTTCCGTAAGTTAACGAGTTCTCTACAACTGTCGAGCAGGTGAGCATGCCCACTCAGTGGGTGCGTTCAAATTGCTATATCAATGGCACTCAGTGCAAACCGAGTGTTCGTGATCGTCAAGCTGTGAGTGGCACATAGTGAGAGCACACTGTCACCGTTCACTTTCGCTGAACCAATTCCATGAGGACAGATAACATCTGTCCACACCGATGCATCACGCCCCACGCGCGATTTGAAAACATCCAGCAAAAATAGTCGGTAGTTCCTCAGCGCAGACCGTATCATGGAGGATAGCTGAGTGTAGAATTGATCACGCGTGTCATCACGATAACATACGGTCATGCCGTAAGTGCTTCTACAAGTGGCAAACTTACCTCTTCCGAGTCGTAAACGAACAGTCATCATTCGCGCGTTGATGCCTGTTGCTTCACTCACCAGCTGGCCATTTAGGCGATCGGATTTTGTAAATGCGTCCCCATATTCACCTGGTGTGGAGGTGGCGTTGCCCACTCAGTGGAAAGTGCAGCTGGCACCAGCTTCATTCAAGTTGCCTTGCTCAGCGAGCCGGGTCTCACTGAGCGCTGCAATATGGATGTGGTGGCGCGCCAGTTCCATCGCGACCAGTGCAGTGCGTCGATCGGGGTACTCAATCTGGTTGTGATCCAGTAGAGTGTGCACAAGTTTCAGCACTCGAGGTTATGTGCTTTGCGCGCAGGCATACGATTACATTTGTGGGCAATCGCACGCAAGGTAGCCGTTGTGCTTCGGTGGTTGTCTTGAGGGTCTCCGCCCGGTGCCTTTGGCTCAATAGCCTGACGCACAAGGTAGTAAGGAGAAGGTCCAGCTCGGGAAGGTGATTACAGAGACAGCTAGTGATCTGCGTGACGGACGTCACACGCAGGTCTTGAGGTACTGGAACGATTCCTTTATGTTTTGCGACCGTTGTAGGATACGAAACTGCGACTACGGCCAGACGCAGGAGAGTTTTGGCTGGTTTGCACCAATTTGACCAGGGGTTGCTTGGCTTGAGGCAGGCAGTAGGAAACCATTGAACAACCCGGAGGTGCCCTCCTACCGTCAGGGACCGTTTGTGGCGCTCGCGCTTTACGCCATTCGAGCGGTGAGGTTATAACCAGTAGACCTGTTGTCTCTCATGGCAAGGTTTTACGATAAGCGGACCATCGTCCACTACCTAACCTCCGAAGAGGATGGATTAGGATACTGGCGGAGCGTGCACACCTGACATGAGAACGATTCTGGTGCTCAGCCAAAGCCTTCGATTAAATGTACACCCAAAAGGTAGCGGGCCTGGCACACGGTCAGTTCACTAACTCATGCGGATTGGTGTGTCCTGAATCTTGGCAGGTAGAAGGGTATGACCCAACTCCCACCCAGCGGTCGCCACAAGGAGGCGTCTAGGGCATGACCACATGTGACAACAGTAGCATGAGTGGGTAGAATATCGGTCAGCATCTAGTCACCACCAGCCTCAGCGCACCATGGGCTCTCCTGCCAGCATATATATATATATATATATATATATATATATATATATATATATATATATATATGTATTTGTATATATATATATATATATGATTTGGCTGCGTCCGTATCCGGATTTGCCTGTCACTGTGACGTCCATGGGGACAGTCACAGGACGCCTGCGCCTACAGCAGGAACATGGGTGGCTTGCGCTGCACCACCCATAGTTCCATCCACACACCCCATATCCGGTGTAAACCCGAAGGAATGAGACCGGGGGGCATGCGGATGGGAGCCACGTTTCATCAACGGAGCCGGCCCACACTCCTTCAACAAGCAGAACGGAAGCATTCCGGCCTAATTGGGAAAGCATACACACCAGACGTACACGAGGCGGTGGCTGGACCGTAGCCCGTTCCACTCTTTGAGCCTAGTACCGTCACGAGGACAGTGCACTCCGTCCCCTCCAGCGACGACCAACTGTCTCCTGGAGCCAGTATGGACGAGGTAGTGGGTAATAGACAGGTAGGCACCTTGTCAACATTCACATCAGGCGCATCCACACAGGGGAGCTCAAGCAACATCTACTTCTGAAATGCAAGATTACTCATCACGCAGGCAAACGTACCACATACGCCGCCTTATTGGCCTGGATTAGTAAACTGAATGGGAACATACTCATGGTGATTCTATTAAGCATACAATTGTGCCTTCTCCGGCACCTAAGAAACCGCCCTTTTGAGTAGTTCACGGAATTCGCATCGATCAAATTTGCCTTGGATTCGAAACACCTGCAATCAACATGAGTTTGTCATAAACTCACCTTCTTCATATTCTGGTAATATTATTTTCGGTTTGCTCGAATGTCGTTCTACTGCACTAAGTTAACCGTACAAAAGCGGTATGAAGATCCTCGTGGAATTCATTCGGTATACATATATACATAGATTGGCGTCATCTGTGTCCAATGGCAGTTCGAATGCGACATATGTACATGCGTTTCTCCAAACTTAAGTGTGAGCTGTCCCAAACTGGATAGAGACACATTAGACATCATCATCAATGGTACGACAAACGTGTATGGGTTTCGTTTGGAGGTCAGGCTAACAACCACTTTTGCAGGTATGAGAATAACTACCCCATACGAACTGTTGATGTTTTCTTCAACATTTAGACGTGACTGCCTTAAATCTTGGGCGTCCATATTTGAAGGGATCCGATGTGGCAATAGTAAAGCAACTGCTAGGTAGAATGATGACTAGACTATTGGTACAGTGAAATAGTGTGCACTTAGGTGTTGCCCTCTACATGTACAGTCTGGTTTGAGTAACTGATGTGGGAGATCACACAGCATGCGAATGCGATACAGTGTCCACTTCTGGCTCTCTGTGTCTCCGACCGGTTCGGTCATGTGCTGCCCGAGGCATGTGCGCCTACTCAAAGAACGATTGATGCGCAACCTTTGGTATTGACAAGTGACATCAACTAAGTCCCGCTGCTCACTGTCAAACATGCGACTTTCCAAACAGGGTTCACATTTATTGTGCAAATGTCCAAGTACTCAACCGTTTATACCTACCGACCTGTACTCTACTGTGGCCATAAGCTATTTGCTAACGGTCTATATCGTACGTTCCAGGTGCAGCCCATTCGGTACTCATAAAACCATTGTCCCTATGCCCCGATTCATTTCCGATGTTATATAATAACACATTGACGTACCATTCCCGTTAGATGCAACCTTTTACTTAATCCATTCAAAAGATTGGCCATATATATATATTTTTGCAACAGTCTATGAATAGACATTGCACCATCGGAAACCATGGAACTCAAAACAAGGTACAGAAATAGTAAAAGAAAATACAACACAACACATCAAAGTCCACGGTTTCGTCAGAGGGCGAAATACTACCCGGTTGCCCAAGCCGAAGTAGGGTGTTGACTTAAGGGACACCACCCCTAGCCTTTGGCTGAATAGCCTGTCCGCAAGGCAGCGGAGCGAATTCAGAGAATCGCGCCCATTGGGAGCCGGTGACTGATTGATCAGTTCATACGCCTTTCGTTTGTTCCTTTGCCAAACAGGGGCCCAATGCTCCCCGAAATTACAGCATCAACTTGCTGGAATACAATGCTTCGCCAGGATGAAGCAAGGGGCAGTGACTTTATTTAGTGGCGAGTCACGTCCGCCACGTCACAGTGTTGTTAAACGGACATATGTGGCTTTTTATAGGGAGAACGCTTGCCAGGCGAAAACCCACCACGTCCTGGAACACTGCCGCCGAACCATTTGCTGGAACGGGAAAATCCCGAACCACCCAGCTGGCACCACGAGGAGGTTGTTCGGCAAGCCAGCCATGTGCAATGCAACTTCTGGTAGGCGTCTCTGCACGTCTGCCTTCCATCCGGTTAATACGTGTGTTTCATAGGCCCCCGGTAAATTCAGTATGGCTGAGGGATAACTGGAACTATAACTATACTCACTCTCTTCACTAGCCTGTCGAGTGGAACATGGAATGGCAATATCGTGATAATCGCTAGCCGGTTAATTGTCGGGATTGTTCACTTGACACAGATTTCCAGGGAAATTTCTCTTCGAATGCATTATCCAAAGTTGTCACACGAAGGACAATCGTTGAGCATTGTGTTACAAATGTCAAATTTGACATTTTATGCGTACTGTAAACGGCCAAGCGATGATAACCTTTCGATTCAAACGTATCCATCGCACTGGAAACATACACAATAATTTGCCACCCTAGCACTGATCCGTAGCAAGCACACAAATCGCTCGGAAATACCGCACTCACCTCAATTACGAATGAGCTCATGGATGGACTGAACCACTATTGTGCGATGCACCGGCTCTCTAAGCATCATGCAAGTTAGCATTGAGCAGCTAGTCAAGCTACAGCTATGGTTAGCAATACCATGGACCTGACATGGTGATATGAATCACGGCCGAATAATAATACAATAATGAAGATGTCATAGCTCACTCTCGGTATGTAACCATACTAGACGCCGCTTGAGGAGGTAGCAAGAATAGTATAGCATAGATCATGATGAGTACAATGTCGTAATGGACGACATGTGAAGTCATCGCGAAATACAACCGAGTTAAATAAGCCTAAAAACGTTAGGTTACCTGTGGCTTATCCATTCTATGCAGGTGCAATAAAGATACCACATTGCACCAAGTCGGTAGTTAATCGTTCTAGAACGAAACTGCACCCAAGCCTGACGTACATGCGGTATATAGAATAACGATGACACCAAAATGAATGACGGAGATGGCGTAATCAAATTTTCAAATTAGCAGGGAAAAAGGTGCGATTATGTCCATTGCAGGCTATTCGTGTCGTAAGGTAAAACCAGAGCCGGTTCTAATCGTCTGTTGTCCGAGGTAAGCGAGAATCAAGAATATATATATATATATATATATATATATATATATATGGTTCGCGGCATGCGGTTTCGGATTTGCCTGTCTCTGTTGCCAGTCACAGGACGCCCGCGCCTACAGAGGGACCATGGGTTACTTGAGCTGCACCACCCACAGCTCCAACCACATACACCATATCCAGTGTAAACCTGAAGGAATAAGACCGGAAGGCATGTGGATGGGACCCACGTTTCATCAACGGAGTCGGCCCACACTCCTTCACAGACAAACACAAGCACGTTGTAGTTGGGAATCAAGCGCACACAAGGCGGTGGCTGGACCGTAGTCCGCTCCACACTGATTGCATGGAACCGCTCTTCGAGCCTAGCACGGCCACAAGGACCGTGCACCCCGTCCCCTCCAGCAACGACCAACTGTCTCCTGGAGCCAGTATGGACGAGGTAGTGGGTAATAGACAGGTAGGCACCTTGTCAACATGCACATCAAGCGCAGCCACACCGGGGATAGCAAATAACAGCCAATCACTTGAGAGGAAGATAACAAAGTAAATAAATTGAGTAATGCATAAGGAAACGGTGACATAAATCTTATATTAAGGAGCATATGAAATAAGTTGTTAACAAGGGATCCGAGATAAGTTCAGGGGGGTCAGAAAGTATATTTTACGGAAATGACACAAACGGGAAAATGTTATCGAAATTAACTACACTTGGCTTAATCGACGTGTGCAAGTTTATAGAAGAGAGTACAGGTAGACATTTATATGAAAAAGAAAAGCATTAATGCAAAATTGAAAACCCACTACCTGAAATAAAGAGACTTAGCATGCAAGCACGCGGTTAGTAAATCGAATGCAGCGTACCTACAAACGCTGCGTCGGATCTGCCTACGTTCTCTACAGGACCCGTTGTCGCTTCGGTTGTGGTTCCGAGTGGCCTGGCTCATGGCTCACTAGGCCTGCCTGACTCAGGCACTCGCGACCGCATGTGCTACAGCACCATGCGCTCGATGTCGATGGAGTACAACCCATCGGCACTGGCCGCTTCCGCACTTGCCTCTTCTTCTCTGCATGTATGAGGACTTTCTCCGGCACTTCGGTAGTTGCCATCGTGATTAGATCGCGCCATGCACGCCGATCAATTGCCTTCGATTCCCATGGCTTTGATCATGTCATATATATATATATATATATATATATATATATATATATATGCAACTGTATGAGAATACTCGAAGTAGACGGAACACAGGGTATCCTGACAGCTGCACTGTTTTTATTGCACTTTGGATGTTCTTAAATGAAAGATGTTGCATGGAACCCATAAGATAACTTATTGATTTGGGTGAGTCAACTCAGTAAATCCATAAATTGATGGAGGACATTAGTGAGTTCCGAGTTAGTTTCGATGTTGGTGACTTAACATTTCATACAGCCGCCGACCACTGACAAACGCAAAATTTTCTCTGGGTCAGTTGGCAAGTCTAGGCGCTGCGCATACACAGGAACGGTGGCAGAAATGCGTGTGCATACCAACTACTACTGGATAGCAAAAAAGAGAACCACAAAATAGAGAAAAGGAAATTCGCGATAAAGTGAAAAGTCATTTGGCAGACTCACCACGGCGTTCACACAGAGGCATGCGGAAAAGAGCCAGGTCCGAGTAAATAAGATAACGCACGTTGTGCAACAATCGTCACATTATCTCGTTTATCGATATACGCAGGCTATATCTCTCGTAATGTAGATGGGTTAGGTTAACTTTAAGGCGTATTTTAAACACAGATAAAGTGGGGACGGAAATGATGTAATTTGGGAGAGAGTTCCATGGCTGACACACAAGAAGAGAGTAAAAGTTTGGCCAACATCCTAGCCGTCTGTATTAAGTGGCCAACTCGAGCTGGTGGCCACTAAAACTAGTATTGTGATTGAGCTGTAGTAGGTGGCGCCATATGTGGTTGTGATTCCTTAAAACCCGGTAAGCCATCGTTAGGTCTCCATGTAGGCGCCGATACGGCCTCTGTACAACCTTAGACCTTTTAACCTAAGTTGATATGTGTCACGTATGCACTTGAGTATCGATTCGTAAACACTGGTCATCACCTAATGCGTTGAAAATGAACTTGCCTGACTTTTCTTGTTTCATTGGTTTTCCTTTCCGGCTTTTCTAGCCACTGTAACGCAGGATGCTTCTGGTAAATCGGTTCCATACTACGCGTGCGCGTTCTTTTCCGTCTATCGGCTAAGGGCCATACTGAACATTCTGGCGATGAAGTCAAACTGCTACGATGTTGCATCTTCCTACACCACTTTGGAAGATTACTTTTGAGAAACCAACACCAGTTACCTGGAACCGCCGGTAACGCACTTTGTTGGATTTTTTGGAGCTAATACCCGTCTTGCAACCAAACAGGGTACTCTCAGAGAGCCACCAAATTAAATTATTGTGACAATTTCTGGGGGATGAAGGCCAAAGACATTTTGATACCCTTCATGTCGGTGAGAAAGAGACAGTCAACAGAGGGCTAGAAGTCCTTAGCGGGTTATGGGGTTCACGATTGAACACAAACACTACGCGGTATACTTTATCGATTTTGCGTCAAGACCCTGAAGGAAGTGTCATTGAGTTCATTGCGCGGTTTCAGTAAGCCCTACCAGAGTGTCGGTATGGTGAAAATTTAGTTACGAAGTTCGAAACGGTGAAAGCTTTACAGTGCTTGATATCCGGTATGCGTAAAGGACAGGATCGTGAAAGGTTGTTGTTGAAAGATGAGACGACAACGAGCTGGGAGAATGCCTGCAATATTGCTCGACAGCTGGAGAATACCCATAAACAGTTAGCAGCTTTTTCCTTGCAACCTCATACAGACACAATCCAAACAACCAACCGAAAAAGATGTTACTCCGAGATGGTCCAATTTGCCTTTTATCTGTTACCGTTGCGGAAGTCAGCATTTATCAGCCGAGGAATGTCGTCATAAACAGATTATCTGTAGCCAATGTGGAAAATTAAGGCACCTGGCCTGAGTTTGCTGATCTAAAAGCTTGCACAGTCGCGACATCCCGTTTTCCCAAGACGCCCGTGAAGGTCGTCCAGTTTTCAGACGAAGAAGACCAGCTAAACTCGATCTGGAACGCAGAGTCGAGCATCTGCGGCATTTACTCACCTTACACTGTGCAATAAGAAATAGGCCAGTTGGTTAAAGGAAGTTGATACTTGTGCCTCAATTAGTTTAATCAGTGCTGCCTCAGTTAAAAGTTCATCCAAGTTATTCCCCTGTGTATCAACTTTGTCTACGTACACTGGGCAGACGATAGCATTCCTGGGAAAATGCACTGTTCAAGTAAATTACCATGAGGAGTAGCAGACCTTACAGGCATATGCTGTGGCGAATGATTGTCCGAACTTACTCGCGTGTGGCTGGATAAAATGCTTTAAGGCCACGCTAGAAACAGTGAAGTTCATGTCCGTTAACCAGCGCTCAGAGGATGTGCTCAACAACTATTCTGACGCCATTTGATGAGAAACTAGGAAAATTGTACAGATATTAGGCTGGTATGAAATTACGGCCGAGAACTCAGCCCCGCTTCCTCAGGGCACGTACCCTACCTTATTCCCTGACATGAAAGTTGGAAGACGAGATGAAGAGATTGTAATCAGCGGGCACAGTCAAGCTAGTCCAATACAGTGACTGGGGAACTCCAATAGTTCCAGTCCTGAAGCCGGATGGTACTGTGCGTATTTGGTGACCATAAACCAACCGTTAATCGTTGTTCAGTCCTGGATAAGTATCCCTTACCTTGGATAAAGGATCTGTATGCTATGTTAGCAGGCAGACAAAAGCTTAAACAGATCGACCTCAGTCACGCGTACTTACAAATTGTGTTAGACGAGACCTCTCTCACTTGCACTGCGATAAGTATACACATGGGTCTATGCCAATACAAACGTCTGCGCTTCGGAATCAGTTCGACCCCAGCGATATTCCAAAGGATCATTAACAACCTGATCAAACATATTCCTTTCATTTGCGCCTATCTTGACGACATTCTAATTACAGGAAGTACAAATGCGGAACATTTACAAACGCTATCCACTGTGCTCGAACGTCTACAACAGAGTGGACGCAAGTTGAAGAAGATCGAAAAGACCTTTTTCTCGGATTTCTTTCGTTACCTTGGTTATCGCCTCGATAAAAGCGGAGTACACATGTTAGAAGGCAAATTAAAGCCATCCTTGTCGGACCTGAACCCAAGAGTGGAGCTGAAGTCCGATCGTTTTAGGGATGTTTTCTCACGATCCTCGCTTCGTATCTAAAGCCTCCACAGTCTTTGCACCCTTGTGCGAACTGTTGCACAAGCGAACTCCTGGACTTGGGGTCCGGATCAAAGAAAGGCCTTCACAGATGCAAAAAAGACGCTCAGCGCCTCCCAGTATCTCGTGCATTTCGATCCGAGCAGGCCTCTAGTGCTGCAGCGTGATGCTTCGGCATGCGGAGTAGGTGCAGTCCTTTGCCACTGCAAGGATGATGATTCTCTTTGTCCAGTCGCTTTTGCTTCTCGTACCCTGCAAACCGCTGAAAAGAATTACTCCCAACTGAACAGAGAGGCCTTAGCAACTATTTTCGGACTTAAGCATTTCCACCAGTACGTCTGGAGAAGACAGTTTGAGATGCACACCAACCATAAAGACCTACATTCGCTCCTGGGTGAGGAGAAAGGAATCCAACAGATGTGTCTGCCTCGAATGCAAAGATGGGCACTACCTTTGAGTGCATCTAGCTACAAACTTCAGTATGGAAACGGACTATTGCCGATGGGCATAGTCGCCTCCCGCAGCAGCATAGCACAAAAACGAACAGTGAATCCATGAAGTTTAACAATTTGTTGCAGCAACTTGAAAAAACACCCATCCGGGATGACGTGGTGTGGCGCCTGACGGACCGGGACCCTGTGTTGTCAACAGTGAAACGGTTCTTGATGATCGTATGGCTTACAAGCACGTCAGACGAACTGAAACCATTCGCCTGTCGGAGAAATGAGTTGAGTCTATACGACGACTGTATATTTCGAGGCTCGCGCATAGTTCCGCCAGAAGAACTGCGGCTCCAGTTGCTGAAAGAGCTGCCTGACGCATAGCCCGGCGTGAACAGCAAGAAGCCGTTGGTACGTTGTTTTATATTGGTGACCGAACATTGACCATAATATAGAGCGGCTGCTGAAAAACGGTAAACAATATCAGAAACACCAAAGGCAAAAATGTCCCGGACCCATACGTCCATGGCGTTGGCCGGAGAGGCTGTGGCAGAGGTACACGCGGACTACTTTGGCCTAATCAATGGGTTGAAGTACCTACTTTTGATTGATGCCCATTCTAAATGGATAGAAGTAGATCCGGTTTCACATGCGACTTCCGCAGCAACAGTTGCAAAAATGCGTTTGATATTCGCCATTTTCGGTATCCCAGAGACGGTATGCACTGACAGCACAACCATATTTACTAGTGAAGAGTTTCAACACTTACTGAGTAACAACGGAATACAGCAAATTAAGTCTGTGCCATATCGTCCTGCGTCAAATGGAATGGCAGAAAGTGCAGTCCAGACCGTCAAGCGAGGTCTCCTCAAGCAGACTCATGGAACACTAAAAATTAAGTTGGGTCGTCTCCTGTTCTCTTACCGCACGACATCGACTGAGTCGATGGAGAAGTCACCCGCGGAATTAATGTTTGGTCGGCCACTACGAACGAGACTGTAGCTACTTTTTCCGAACCCTAGAAGGAGGATGGAGAAAAGCAGGAGAAAATGTGTGAGCATGGGAAGGTGCCAGAGGAAATGTGTGTTAATGATTAAGATCCGGTATACGCAAGACTGTCTCACGAAACGAGCTCGCAACCTGCTACACTCAAATCCTCAACGAGTAACCAAGCGAAACTAAAGCTGGAGGACGGTCGTGTGGTGCGTCGTCATTTTAACCATATCCGGCCACTCTCAAATGAACTACAGCAGCAGGATCAAAAAGCGACTGCTACTGATCCAATAAGACGGAGAATCTGCTTCACCAAATCAGGAAGCACAAACAGATGTGGTACAACCAGAATTAAGACGCTCAAAACGCACGCCTAAGCCAATTGATCGGTATCAATCCAGCGTCTGCAGTCTTGACCAGCAAAAAGCGGGTTGTCACGTATACACTTGATTATCGCTTCGTAAACACAAGCCCTCACATGATTGGTTGAGACTGACCTTGCCTTGCTTTTCTTATTTCACTGGTCTTCTTGTCCGGCTTTTCTAACCAATGTAAAGCAGGATGCTTTGAGTAAATCGGTTCTATACTATGTGTGCGCGTTCTGTTCCCTTTATCGGCTAATGGTCATAACAATAGCTAAGATAGAAGAACATTTTTATGTGAATCGTGAGGCTTTCCTCTGGAGTCTTAAGGGCTGCGAGATCGTATTTGTGACTTGGCTGCTAGGTCTAACTGACTTATTCCACTTGAGGCCGTAAGTATATGTTAAGTATTTTCGAGCAGGCAGAGGTACTATACCGCCCGGACGAACTCCACCGCATTCAGACACGTTGGTTCCCAATCTTGGAAGCCTTCTCAGATCCGCCTAGATTAGTACTCCAAGCTTGGGCTTCTGGGTGACTGTTTGCAGGTTATGGCCTCCAAGCCTGTATATGATATTCAGCTGATAACGACTGTGGACCGCCCCGCACTTGGCCACACAGTGTACTGGCTTACTACAGATGTCGCCTTATGCCTTCTAGCTTTTGTTACGTTAGCCAGCCATGAGCCAGATGGCATCCTTCAACGTCTGTGAGACCACTGATGTAAATCGAACATACGGTACCCATCTGTTGCTGATACGGTTATGCTGTGCAGCGCCGGTCATCAAGGGTTATGAATGTGGACTTATCCATGGGATTGGACGAACCCACAGTGCACGTGTGGGTTGTCACACGAGATAGGGTTGGGGCGTTATGGACAAGAACGAATTGGTAACACAATATAAGCACAGTGCGGTACCGAAAACACTGGATGGCATGCTGGCCCTTCATTCGTTGGAAACACACTGGCCTCCAAGCACAACTCATTTGGCTCACTACAAATACTGTGAATTTCTGTGCTGCGCATGAGAGCTATGGAGATACATTGAAGTGTTTGAATAAGGAAAGTTACCGACCTGATTCGAAAAGCTTCCAACACAGTAGTGATATCTATCTTATTAACTCGCTGGGTTATAGTGGCTCTCTGGGTGCAAAATTTGGCAAACGCTAGTACATTCGAAAATATCTAAAGTTAACAGCGAACTTTCCGTTGCTAACATCTCAATGCTTGAGTTGAATAGATAACATAGAGCCTGTACAGAACTTCAAGTATACAATTAGCTGATTTGCATCACGGATACAAGTGTTCTGTTAGTACACACTATTGTTTACCAGCTAACCGTAATTACATACCGCTTTCATGATAGTAAGGTTCTGCACATGACTGTTAAGAAATGAGGCTGCCAGTTTCACATTTTAGCCTCCGTTGACCGGTAAATGCAAAAAAGCCGAAGTTAAGGAGTGCCTTAGTGAACAAAGTTGGGGTACAAATCACGTCACTGAAGAGAATTCCCGCTAAGAACATGGTCAGCCCACTTCTCCAGCCTGTACTACTCTATAAAATAACATCGAAGTGGAGCGTAAATAATCGGACCTAAAACTGGATGACACTGACTAGGTTTTCTCCTGCCTGCTACTTATGGATAAGATAAGCCATTTTCACCCACGCTTTTATTATCTACAGTCGTTAAGAAAATTTTAGTGTTCCTGAACAAAGATGAAAGAAAAGGTTGCGCAGTATTTGGAATGAAACACCGGGTAGTGGGACCGGAACCGCTGCCACCTATCTACATTGTTCCCAACTCTCCGACCGATTGGATCAGCCAATACTTCTGCAAAAGCTGTAAAAATGCGAAAGTAGGAAACAGGTACTTGGATTACTTGAACATATCCCCTCTCCAGCGATGTCTTCGCGTTCGCATTCGGTGCACATTTTCTGATCCAATTGACTTGGGTCACGGTGTTCCACATGGGTCAATTTTGGGTCGCGCTTATTCTTATTCCTCATTAATGACTTCGCGCGTCATTGAGTCAAATTTCCTGCATTTACTGATGATATCAAGGTATGGCGGGTCATCGGTAGTCAGGAATACGACCACAAATGCTGTGATGAGACTTAGACCACGCTTTTGAGTGGTCAAAAGCAAATCCACTTCTGTTCAACACAAACAAGTGCAAAACTGTGCGTCTACAACACAAGTCAAGCAAATTAGATTATCCGTAGCGCGAGGTGTGGGTGTGGATTTTGAGCTGTTCTCCGAGCTACATGATTATTTTATAGACGTTTCGTTGCCAGACAAGGCAAGATCATCAGTGAGACTTCAGGGGCCTGGTTTTCCGTGCCTCGAAGCACTACGGCATACATCCCGGGTTACAAGTGGGCCACCTTTATGGTTTGAGACAGCACGGATTCAGGGGGCATAACTGTGCAAGCCAATCACTTTTGTATTGCATCTAATATTATTTGACCTATTCATGACACAGTGAATGTTTACCTAAAATGAAATGGTGATCACTCTGTCTCCCTCCAGCTCTATGGCATCAACGACTGGTCAGTCGCAGCCGCTTGCCGGAGAACAAATGGCGCTTCTATATCATGCTGGTGAGAGATTATTCAGACTTACCTCTGGATTGTGGTGACCCACCGACGATGTTCACACTGAGTTGGATTGTTCCAGAACAAGCAGTGATATTGGGGAGCATCGAGTATCTGGTTGATGAGTTAAACTTACCATGAAATCGATTGTACTAGTCTGATGACATCTTGTGTACAGCAATACAAAACTCTTCAAGCATAACTTCTGTTGGCCAGCAGTTCCTTCCAAACGTTTATATAGTTTAACAATGTGTATTTGTATGGGATGTAAATTATGTGCTTGTCCCCGCTCTAACAGTGTGTCCGGAGACATTTTCGAACCTGGTTAATAGGCTATGCAATGTTTTGATTGCGATACCAAATTGGAACAATTTCTGGGCACCGCTGGTCACCGGCCAGATAGTGAATAATTTGAATGGTACTGGGCCCACTTCCTCTATAGTACAGTATATTCTCATAGTATATATAGTATATATAGTATATTCTCAAGTCCTAGAACGGCCTTGTCTTTACGGGCACTGAGGTGTTGTGTACGATGTTTATCTAAGAAGTTGATAACCTGTTTCCAACAAGGGGTGTCTTCCGATAGTACTAATACTAATAAAAATAAGAATAATGAAAAGAATGATTATAAATTCGAAGTTTTCATGTGACATATTTCTAGTGAAATGATCAGGGAATTGCAAGCGCCGGTAACAGACCTAACCGAATTCAATGGAATATGATTAAGATTAGTAAAGTTAGTACAGAAATTTCGAGCAAAAGGGTAAAACTGTTAACACAGACCAGAGCCGTACGACGAACACAAAAATCAAACAAACGTCATCTGAATGTCACTAAAGGCTTCTCTGGGAGCAATTGTGGTAGACACATCTTCGTAAAATCCTAAGCTCCAGGCCAAAGTTTCAGATACTAGACACTGACTACAAAGAATAGACTCATCATGGTATATTTACCTCAGGAGGAAGCAAGTCCATGGCATAGTCCTCGTCGGGGATATGAGAAAAAGGAATCAGTGCATATGTGTAAAAAGTCAATAAAATTGGGATTTGGTGTCAATGGGAATGAAAATACTGTGGATAATTCCCGAAGTGGAGTGATAAAGTAGTAGGTTGTTAATAGTTATTGCGGCGTTTAATCACAAAATTCGGATGTACAAATCTGCACACAAACTTGCCAATTTTGATGAAAATAAGTGCCATTTTAATCGATACCTTTTTCAACGGTAAACAACTTTGCGTATCCAGGATGAATGAAATTTCGGTGTTTGTGAAGATGAACATGTCCAATGCGGTTTCAGTATCTTTTCTGATTTGAAACCTTTCGAAGAAAATATCAAGGTGCTTGAAAAGGTAATAATCGTTGAGGGAAAGGTCAGAAACGTATGGTGGGTGAGGGAAAGTTTGTAGCTCAGCTCGAGTGGATTCTGTAGCGTTGGTTGTAAACGTGTAGTCGAACGTTATTGTGGTGAGGAACTGGATCTTATTTGCGGACCAGTATTGGACAGGTGTGTGGAAGTTTTCCATGCATTACGGCAAGTTGTCGACTACGCTGCACGGCTGCAATGGTTTCGCCTGGATTCAGAAAACTGTGGTGGATCACACCATCCGCAGACCACCAAAAAGTCACTACATATTTTATATTCAATTTCGGCTTTGGAAATGTTGTAGAGTTTGATCATGGTCAAATCACTAACAGATTCTTCTTCGATTGTCGTAAAGGAGCTACTTTTAGCGCAAGTCACAATGCGGTCGAGAAATGGGTCGTTTTTATTATGCATGAAACGGGCAGACGATACTTCAAAACGATAATTGCTTTGATTTTCATTCAATTCGTGCGGCACCCACTTATCAAGCATGTTTGACTTTCAATTTCCCGTAAGTGTTATAAAATATCGGACTCAATACTGCTAAGCTCGAAGCATGATCCCGAACAGTTTTACGCGGATTTGTTTCAACTAAGGCCCTCAAGCTGCGCTTAGACTCTCACTTGTGTAAGACATCAGGATTGCACTGTTCTACTGCGAATGTCCCACCCCACCAGGACTGCTGGCCGCAATGACACATGCTCCTGTTCTGAACTAGAGGTGCTGAGATTGACACAGGATTTTCCTCTGCTCTCTACAACTCAATGAACTCAATGAATTGATGGTTGTTCGCTTCCGATGACAGTAAACAACGCTTTTCATTTTCAAAACAATCCTAACTCGTTTGAACTTTTTAAAGCTACCATTTTGTCGCATGGTTACTAGGGCTTCCAGGAGGAAATGTACTGTAATGTAATGTATCACGAACTGCCTTTCGACCAGGTTTAAAGTAAAACAAGGAAATTATATGATTTTGTCATCTGTGCGTTACCCCATAATGTTCTGTAAAAGTGTAAAAACGTGCTTCTACGTTAAAAGCTCACTACTGATGGATAGGACGAAAAGCACACCAAAGCATGAGTAACAAATCCAAAGCAAGAGTTCAAATAGCTGTTAAAATTATAATAACAAAAATCTTACAACTTGATGGATAATTTGCTAATTGCACTACAATTTTCGAGCGCAGAATTCCACAAGTTATGTAAAAGAAAATGTAAGCTGTACTTTCCGATTGCAAATATGGGGTTACGAAGTGTATGATTGATCTAATTTCGCGTAGTTTTATTGGAGATCAGTGGCATTATGTAGAAATATAGGCACTCCATAAACGATTGGCATGTCATTTCCATAGACTTGTTATGTGAATACATTGTGATGCGCAGTGTTTTTCGGTGGGCAACACGCACTATCTGTCCGTGCTTCAGAAACGCTTTGCTAACAGGCAAACAGAAGCTAGAACAAAGCAGTGTGTTAATCGGGGTGCAGAAACATCGTGATGAAACATATGTATGAATTGGAAGCGATTAACATAAACGAAAATGAAGTATCCCCGAGATTCTAACCAGCAAACATGTAGAAGTAGAGTAACAACTATTTGGGGAGAAATGCGACAAACTCACATTGCTTTGCAGACATCATGTGGGGATATGGGTCTCATGTGGCAAGGCAATGACACTGTTTGCGTATACATGGCAGATAAAAATAGTGGTGAACCGTGAAGCAAGCTTTCACCACTGGAGAATGCAACATCATCAATAATAGCGGACAGACAGGAGGTAGACGTGGTGAGGTTGGAAAGAACGAAAGGCACCAACTACGTCGGTACGCGGTACTAATGCTTCGCTGCCGTGCAACCACCACCGGTCGCACGTGGACTATGAATACTGCGTTGGTCGCCAGCCCCTTAAGCCGGTTCGAACCCGCACGGTCAGAGTACAAGACAAACTCGGTACCTCCAAGCTTCGGTTCAGTAAGGGTGGGCAAGCAGAGGAAGACAGAGGACAGATTCGATAGTGGTTGAGTGTTCAACGTGTAATACCGGTGATGATGAGAATGTCGGTTTAATTATTGATAAGCAGTTAGTTGTGGTGAATGTCCGGACCCACTGAACTTGCCGGTATGTTACTGCCGTACAGGAAAGTTGGAAATTGGTTGTCCGCGGAAACCACAGTCGTCCTGAAGGCTGTGGGTCTGTTCCCAAGATCAAAGCATCAGTAGAGTTGAACAAAGCAACACGTTGCACAGTTTCTCAGTTTTTATTACTTTATACGAAGCTTGAAAATGCACAGTAAGAGGACGGAGTCGGGTGAATGCATGTATTTCGTGTTGACTCCATTTTACTACTATTAATAGCTTACATACATGATTGGAGGGTGAGTATGTAGCTTAGGTTGTGGGAATAGAATGCGATGTGCAAATCTAATGTGAGCTACGGTTCACGTTGTAGCGAATCTTGGTCAAATCGATCAGCTGGACCGTAACGGATGGAGCGGATGAACAATGAGTTTGCCCGCTCCAAAACATTGCATGTGCATTTGATAGCTAAAGTTGGATGTGAAGCATGAGGTATAAGTGGGCTAGATGAAAAGTTTTACTCGTCAAATAACTAGATACAGGGTCCTTGGATACTTTATATTTCAACATAATCAATCTCAAACGCAACACACCTGCTCCAGCGGTGCTGAAGCGCCCTTAACCAAGTGGAAAAGAACTTACCAGATCGCTGATCTAAAAACGCTTCTACTGCTTCAGGGACGTGTCTGTCGCTGAGAAAATATTGACCAGGTAAAGCCTTTTCAGGTTTGAAACTAGATAGAAGTCAGAGGAACCCAGATCTAGTCAATACGGTAGTTGAGGAAGAAGCTCAAAGACTCACCTCGCTGGATTGTTTTCTAAGCACTGGAAGAAGTGTGTGCTGGAGCATTGTCACTGTGGAAAATGGCTCGTCAGCATTCTTAGGATAATTTCTCTAATATCTTCTCTAGGACGATTCAGTAGATCACGGTAATACTTTCCGGGGATGCGATGGCCTCTTCCAAGAAAAGCAATCACCACCACACCTCAAGAATCCCAAAATACCGATGCTCTCGACTTGACACATGACAGTGTAAAGTTGGCCTCTTTTGGCCTAGGAGATGATGCAAGCCTCCATTTCTTTGATTGTTCTTTTCTTTCTGGCTGAAAGTCATGCGCTGAGCATGT
>CALYDF020000287.1:0-21844 GCA_944474145.2 Dicrocoelium dendriticum
ATCCGACGTTCTTTCGGAGTCTTGACGAGGGGCATCTTTACGTGACTGTTCTTGGCTTTCGTTTAGTCTCATCTGGAATGCTGCATCTAGGCCTCTCCGCTCTGCCTCGTCCGGGACAAAATGGAGGTAGAGAGGGTTTTACGAGTGGGTACTAGGTTAGTCGAGGGATTACGGGGACGGACGTACCCCGAGCGTCTACTTAGTTTGGGAATGCATTCAATGCACTACTGAAGGCTTAGAGGAGACCTAATCCTAACCTACCGTATCTTGACTGGAAAGGTTGGTCCAGATTTATCTTGGCTATTCAGTCCTGCTAGATTGTCTGTTCTACGCGGTCATTCGTTGAAGCTGGACAAACCGCGGTCCGATCGGCTTAGGGCGGAAATCCGGCTGTCACGCAGAGCCATTGACCGCTAGAACATGCTTCCGGAAAGTGTTATCAGGGAATCTACGGTTAAGGGGTTTGAGCGGCAACTTGACGCTCTTGGGTGGCAACACGAAACCTTTCCATTTTCCTGAGTAACTCGCATCTTAGTACTTCGATTTTCTTTTCTCTACTTTTCTTTACCTATTGGTATTATTTTCTTATTTAAGTGCACTTCCGTATTCTGTACCTTCGATTTCTCTTCCTATCCTTTGCTTACTTCACGTGACTGCCACAGCAGGGACTGCTAGGGCAGGAAACGTGGGCATTAACTGGTTGGCCAGGGTGCGATACGGGTGTTTCCGTTTTAGATCCATCAGTAACTGAGCACTTCATCAATTCCTGGCTCAACGATCCACTCAAGATGGAACACTCACGGGATTCTCCTATCGTTCCAGTCCCCATCTGAACTGAACTGAACTGAACCCACTATATAAGAATTTTTAAGCTCTTACTGGACACCTTAGGTTGATGATCAGGATTCTTCTGTTTCGTGTTTGATGACCTTAATCCAACGGTAACCCTTTTCCATTGGATGCGAGTTACTGAGGCAAGACTTGGCATCCGCTTGATCCATCTGCAGCGTAGGTAGAAGCACATAAAGAAACGTACACAAGCAAGATCCTTGTTCATCCTAGTAAGAGAATCGCAGTTAAAAAAGGGGAATTGCT
Source organism: Dicrocoelium dendriticum (assembly GCA_944474145.2). Lineage (NCBI taxonomy): Eukaryota > Metazoa > Platyhelminthes > Trematoda > Plagiorchiida > Dicrocoeliidae > Dicrocoelium > Dicrocoelium dendriticum. The sequence goes on from CALYDF020000287.1 coordinate 1,096, forward strand.
TTACGTTATCCAAAATTATCAGTAGGGGTTTATGGTCTGTCAGAAGTGTGGACTGTCTATCATAAACCATTTTACGCAGCCGTTTCAAGGGGAAAACGAGCACTAGCACTGCCTTCGCGATCAGGCTGTTGTTCTTCTCAGCCGACATTATTGACAGTAATCTAAAACAATCTTATTTTTAGAAAACAGGTAACAACAGCTCCAATACCACAACTGAAATTGTCGGAAAACCTTGCGGGTTAAAATGGGTCAGGAATACACCATAAATGAGTACTGCTTTAGTTGCACCAAAGGCTTGTTCATGTTTTTTGTTTGTAAACAAATTGCGTCTTTCGTCAACAATTGGTTCAGTGGACCTTCAGTTTAAGGAACGTTCGGTAAGAAAACGTTTTAACATCTCAAGACTTCCAGAAACGAGAGATGCTCCGCAACAACCTTCAGAAGCTCCTCTCACTTAATAGCTTCGGCATTTTGCAGGATCTATCCACCCGCCAATGTTGTCGAAGCTAACCCCAAGGAAGTTAACGCCTTATGACATTGTTACGTTTTTCAGTTCATAACCGGAACTTAGTCCTTTACTGGCGTGAAAACACCCTATCAACTATGGGCTGCAAGTCTTGCTAATTTAAACCCACACTCAAACCGTCATCCAGGTGTACTACCGTATTGGATATGTCGTTCAACAATGCATTCAGGCTTCAGTAGAAAATGGCCAGTGCTGTCTTCACTACGAAAGGTAAACGGTTGCACTGGCAAATTCCGAGGTACGTATTAACCGTTAGCAATGTTCTGCACTCCCCAACAGCTGGAACTTGCAAACAGGCTACGTAAAGTTTCACGAAGCGTTTACTATCATTGAGGTTGGTGAACAAGTTTTCGGTATGGAAATATTTGGGTCTCGCTCTTCTCAACACTGAATAGAGTAACACCCAAATATTTCTATTAAGGATACGGTCCTCGAGATCGGAACAACCGGGGTTAACCTTAAAGTACACCGATGTCTTACTAGGGATTGCTAGTCACAACCCAGCTACACAACGCGCTCCCTAAATTCAGCTTTGAAGTCTTTCGGTACAAGGAGTTGTACCGATGAGTAACAGGCACGGAGTTCAGATCAGTTCCTTCCTTTACCACCATGATAAGTGCCGTTCTTTATAATTACTGTACACGTTATATAATTCCTACCAGTTGCACCCAAATCAGTTCAGCTCACACTGACGACTGAGTTGCATACGATACCGGGTGCCTTGGTCGGAAGACTGGCTTAGACGCTGGTTTGATGTATAAAGTGGTCGGCCCTCACCTGGTTAGACTTCGGCTATCAATCGGAAATCCGTGGTAACTGGACCTCAACAGAAAGGAAAAACGACCAAGTTCAGACTCGCAGAGAGGAAGCGAGGTGTAACAAATAGTTAAACTGTCCAATTTAAAGATCAAATACTACATTCTTGAACCATATAGTAATTACAATGGAAAGCTCTAGAAGGGAGGATCTTCACCAATCAAACTATACTGCTTTCTTGCTGATTGGCCGGTTCACTTAGTTGGTAACATGTTCGTCAGATTTATGCAGCTGAGTGGCGGCTCAATGGCCGTGATTTAGCTCCGCATCGCCGGCTGCCCGCCCATAGATGTCCCTTATGACAAATTACAACACACTTTTAGTTGTTCTGTGGCATCCGAAACCAGTTCAAAGCAGTGCGTCGTTGCATCGTTTCCGCGCTGTATCTTAGCTTTGAAACACTGGACTTGATATCAATGGCTTCGCTAGCTGGTTTAATTGTGTTGGCTGGCATATCCTGATAACTGGCTGATCAAAGAATTTCAGCTCGGTCATCAAATCTTGTCGCAGCAAATCCAACCCTCAGCCGGTCTGTCACGAACCACGTGTGGATTTGTTGCGCACGGAAGCTGGCTTGGTGATTAACTTAACCAACTAATTACACCTACCTGCAGAAACCTCCCGTACTCTATCGCTCCATTGTACTAGTGTCCGCGGCCCCAGCCTTCACCACACGTGGCGAGAGATCAGTATTAAGCTGTTATTTAACTTGTATGCTAGCATTGTTCCAGCTTATTTACTTATGTCTGCTGATACTCACAACTTTGAAAGGCACTACGATAAGCCTGTCAGGTTGGGACGCAGAAATGATATGACATTACGTGCTCTCCTGGCCAGTATAGGATGATCCACCGGGCAGCATGACTAATTATGCTCACTTCTACCCCAAGGATTACAAATGCCATTTTTCTGTTGTCGGCCTGTAGCAAAATGTCCTTCTCAACAAAACCAACAGACAGAGGAGTTTTGGAATGTGATGCAATCACGTAGACCGCGACATTTTTGAAAGGCGGATGACTGCGCAGATAAGGATATGATCGCTCTAGTTGGACAACTGCTGACTCATGGAAGTATCATGCTTTCAGCTCGTCATCCTATGACATTTGCGGCCACTTGTCCCAGTGTGGCAGCAGGACCCGGTTCGCTTTTGTTCGGTACCCTTTTTCGTACGTTGGTCTTTTGCCTTACTCGTAGCACACAAACGTATATTAGGGACTTGCATTGGATACCTGTCATCCTGCATAACGTTCGCCGTCCGCATTCACGATTCACAAGGCTCGCAAAACTGACCTGGTCTTCGTTTTCCTGCTTAGCCATCGTCAGACACTTTTACCAAGCGTTGCACAGTAACAACAGTTCTTGTAACGACACCGTCAAACGACAGGTCACTGCGGTTTTCGGTAAAATGCGATTTGTGAACTTTTCCTGTTCGCTCGCACCCAGCTATTGCAACATAACATTATTTTTCTCTTCTACTGAAAGGTTAACTAAATTTACCTGAAACATGTGCTCCCACATCTGGAACCAAGGGGGCGAATGTCACACCGGCATCAGCATTCCAATTGTATTCATTGGATTATTGAGGCAAGGTTTCCGGCAAGAGGACACATTCGCTTGTAACCAGGCCTGAACCTGACCAGAGTAATGGATTTTGCGTCATCATCCTAACACTTTCGTGTGGGCTTTTCAGATTGTGCTTACTGCGGCTACGAAAGGGCCTAAAGTTTTCAGTTGCCATTTTTGGGTTGGATTAAAATGCTCCTCTACCACTGTTGTATGGCTGCCCTGGCTCCGCTCACTGCCTGGTGTTGCGCCCACTTAAAGCTTGGAAACAGAAAACTGGCTTGCCAGGTTGGTTGGTATTGTGGACAGTGATTAGTTGCATTTCTGTCACAAACGTCTTCATCCCTCTCTAACTTTCCAAATGCAGGTTGCTTGGCTAATGGGAGCTCACCTGTTTGCTCACGTCTGCACTTACTCACAGTCTTAAGTAGTTGGCTGCCTGTAAACCCGGCCAATCGCAGCTCCGCTCACGCCTGCCACACAACCCATGTGGTTGATGACAAACTGCTTTCATTCGTTGTCTATGCCAACCTGGGACGTCGGCGAGGGCGTCCTCTTCGCGTCCTGGAACCCTGTCGGTTGCGGTTACGTAGCAGTGCCGTTCTAAAGCCCCTACTCAAGAGGCCAGCGAAAGTCACTGGAGAGCAGCACGGCCAATAGAGTAACAAACACGTAGTGGTAAAACGTAGGTTGAAACCGAGAGGTGCGAGGAAGTTATGATACCGGAAACATAGAACATAACCCTATTGGTGTTAGTGAATATTTCGCTTACGTGAAGGGGTCACGCAAAAGTACTGCACAGTGACACTCTTAGTTACTTCACTGACTGTAATCCCTAGTAGCGCATGTGCAAATCCTGTCCAAATTAGCCTTCTAAACGTTCCTATGAGAGCGTTAGGCTAAACTGGAGAGGACCTTGTACCGTGAGACTGCTAAAAACGGATTTTGTCCAGTTTAGGGCTGACCAATGAAAATGATGCAAGCGCTGACCAATAGAAATTCACCGCTATGAGTAGCGAACCGGTAGCCCCAGAAATCTAAGTCTCCTACCAGGGATATCCGAATACGGACGGCAAACTACTACGCACTTAGTACCTAACGAATATCTCACCGGTTCGGACCTATGGTGTACGTATTACTTGTTGCCATAGTTGCTGGACGTGGAAATACACCTAGGCGGTGCTTCATGCTGCTAGTCAGCAAGCTAAATGGAGCTTACCGCGCACCTGAGAACATCACTAGGCGAAAGAAAATGACAACCGGGTTATAAGGATGCATTATTTACATGAAGGTGTGTAGTACAACAATCGTGTCGGTAGCAGAAGGCCGCTTTGTCAAGATGGTTAATCTGCTTTGGCGATTGACAACGAAGGAGGCTAAAGGTGTTCATAATGAAGCAGTAGACTCCCCTCGTTGACACTGCATACTTTCGTTTGCTCAACAGACAGTCTATTGTGCCATGCAGAATGCAACCACGTTTTAATGTGGCGTGTAATGTCAACATCCGAGGCTGCAACGCCCATGCGCTACCGAATGCTACCTTTGTAGTTTTTATGGATTACTGTATGTTAACCTGTTTTGTACAATGTCATTCATATTTATTCGTCTGCATGCAAACAAACCACCTGCGCCTGAGTACTTGATCTCAGCAGCAACCGATCATATCCTTATCCGCGTCATGCTACCCCGGACGACGAGTTGCACGTTAGCACCGTGCACAGTACACACATGGTTGACTTGAAAGCCATTCAATAACAAGACGAACTTATGACTCTTTGGTTGAAATCTGTCTTTCCGCCGTTCATCATATCTCTTAAGCTCACTGTGAGAGATAAATGGCAGACAAAGTCACGGTGAAAGACTTTGGGACAGTCGTTGCAGCATCTGCAACCTGGCTATGGACATACGACGATGGCGGACCAGTTGTGATCAAAGGAGTGCTAGGTAGTGTGCCTGTAACGTCATACCGTTAATCGCCTCTAGTTTCTGCAGTACTTCGAGATTGGATGGTGCAAAGGCAGCAATAACAGCCGGCGCGATTACTGTTTACTAGGGGCAGTGTGAACTCCATACGTACTGTTGCATGTTGATGGCCCTGGACGTGGTGGACTAATGCCACCGAATAGATAAATAGGAGCACGTGCATACTTTGCTGCAGAGGGCCTTTTGGGTTTGGTGGGACGCGCGGCTTCTTCGTCATCGGAGCTGGAACGGACGGGCCGGCGTCTAAGGGGAAATAAAAGCGCCATACTCACATAAAAGCTTATCGGAAAGACCCATCGAAATGGTACCGTTTGTGAATGACAGCATGCCGCGCTCTGATTGACGTTCCGGTTCTCAGGCATGCTGGAAGCTAAATAACGAGGAACTTTAAGGTTAAAAAAGAGTTACTCGTGCTAACCATGACAGACACAACAGTGCTGGCCTCATCGGCATCTGATGCAGTGTGACTTTTACAGCTGCATAGTAATGCGTACCGCGCAAGGAAGATATTTGGATCTACGCACCTTCTTCTCTAAGCCACGTATTACTGACAACAGTTATTAAATCGTCGGCTTCACGTAGTTTGACAAAGCTGTATCTGATGACTGCACTGCCTGAGCGACCATAAGTAATATATGTTACAAATCCTCTTATCCTTTGGTAGCTTAACAGCTGACAACAGGAAAACTTCTTCGTAGCTGAATCCTGTTGTCATTCTTTTTGCTGCACGGTACATGGTGCTGCGAGATGGAAACTGTGCAGTCAGTTGATAACTTTTCGGCGCTGCATGCTGAAAATTGAATACATATGTTTCAAACAACCTATAACTGGAAAACCTGTTAGGTGTGCCTGAAGAAACGCAGTATCAAGGAACCTAAACGATGGCGAAAAACAAAGCGGCAGCAGCGACCAAAGTTACAAAACCGAAACTGTGCGATTAAAATGACCTACCGATGCAGTTAAACCACAGGCGTTATGGTCAAATAATATCACTTATAATGCCTACCAATCATTTAGTTAGTAACAAATGTCAAACTAAATGCATTTAGCTGTAAGTAATGCATTATTACCGAACTGCACTGCTGTCCAGTTTCTGTCCAGTTTGCTACGTTTACCGGTACGATTGTGCCACCAGGGATGCTTCACATTTTCACCATCAATGTGACCTTGCGGACAGTGAGTCAAGACCTACTGGTAAGGTTTCCTTCAAGCAGTGAAACAGTACTTCTTTACATTCTAAAGTGTTAAACAATAGAAAGCGGGCTTTGAACAAAGCTGCGGGGTGGTCTCCTGGCACAAGGAAAGACACGAAAAGAAGAGAGTTCCTCGAGGCGTGGTATTCGGAGAAGCACTTGATAAACATACACGTCGAGTTCGACCCAGGTTACTGAATGTTAAGACGGAGAGAATTAAAGAGACTTAAAAGCGTCGTGAGCAACTAAACGAGACGTCAATAATATAGCCGCAACAGCCGGGGCAAAACCCTCCAACGGATCGCCCGTGTCTATCGAAGAATTTGGACAAGCGGATGGACACGGGGCACAGATCGAAAAGGTCAATCCATAGTCACTTGCTAATCAACCATAAATAGACGACCAAGTCAGCGGATTACGTTTCATCCATCGGAGCACTGAGGAAGTCACCTCGTATGGTGACGAAACGTGTGCATACCAATTGTGAAGCTGGGAAACAATTGAACCCACGGTTTGTAATCATGTCGATGCATCCAAGGTTGGCCGATTAATGTTCAGGTTTGCGACATCCGCACAATTCAGATGATGACCTTTGCAATGACAGGGCTTGATGTAACGTAAGTGGAAATTTGGAATAAGGACCCCGTTGCTTTCAGAGGAACACTGGAATTCGTAGTGAGTGAGGAAGAGTTTTCCTCAGTCTCGTTTGCAAATGAGTGCTGCTCGCCAAATAGACTTTCCGTAGAAGCCCACTCAGCACACCTGCCGAAAAATCCTACATTACCGTCAGGTAATCCTCGTATCATGACGGTTGACAAAAACCAATACACCACAAATGTTATGTAAATGTGAGGACAACTAGAACATAATTGGTATTATGTTACCATATTAGTTCATAATTAAGCTAAAAGGTCAATAATAAATTAGTTGTTTGCTACGGCGATGGTTGTTTAAATTTACCGGATATCGACGTTTACATCGAGGCGGGCAGTTAACCGCAGTAACCTGCCCTTGTCGTGGGCGTTTAGTTGCTGGTTAGCTACGTGTACATTTAATTCCTGAGTTCACTTGTTACAGTGTTATTGCAGTGTTTCATATGCTTACCTTTAACACACATGGCGGTATGTTCCAGGGAAACCTACCGCGCTTGCTCCTACATTCTGCGTTGTAATAGGACCCATAAACGAAGATGACAGCGGCAGTTAAGTTACCTATTAGCAACACCTGCTCCGGCAAACCTTTTTTAGATGCGGCGACTAATACTTCTCATTCATTCGACCAGGACGAAGTGGTCCTAGGTAGAATATTTCTTAGTTACATATATAGCTGAGGAATACTTAGCCCATTTACCTTCCTTGGTGGACAGTCCTCGTAGTGTGCGTTTTTCTTTAGATGAGCGCTCCTTACGTTACCCGTACTGTAAAGGCGACCATGATTCACCCATGGCGGATGCATCGTGGGCCGTCAATGAGGAACTCTTTTTGGAAACCCGTGATGATGCTTTTCGGCGGGTGTTGCGTGAATAGGTGTGAAATGGCAAAGCGCCTACTACATCTCTGAACAGATTCCTGCATGGGCTGACTCGGACTTTACCACGGCTACCGAAAGATTACCGCAGATTAAGGCGAACTCCTAGAGCCACCGAAACTGTTGCAGTGTCGACAGGTAGGTAAGGGCATTTAACTTGTCGTAATGGTTTGAGGAGCATACAAAGCGAAGAACACATCACTTTCACTAGTTGTATTTGTATCCAGTTACACTTTGATGGATGTACGCCTTTGCGATCATCCAAGCTGCAGATATGGCCCATCACGTGCCGCGTTATTTCCCCCGTGACCACACACCCCTTCGTCGCCGGGTTCTGCTCTGGTGATTGCAAGCCAGGTGGAGCCCGTGTTTTCCTTGCTCGGACTATCAATTAGTTACTGGAGGTGATATCATTTGGATTGATCCTGCGAGGAGGTGCTTCCCCTGTCACAGTTGATTTAAAAGCTGTTATATGTATAGCGCAAGCACGTGCATTTGTGAAGCGGATGAAGTATCACTCAGGATATAGCAGTTGTAGTAAGTGTGTACAACCTGGCGCTCAGGTTGAAGGTAACGTAACTTTTGCGGAAACTGGAAGCCTTGAGCGAACCGATCGGTCATTTTGTTTTAAACGACGGGCAGAACGTCCTCCTTTTGGATGCCTGGCGATCAATACGATAGCATCATTCCCCACGAACCACATGCACGCCGTGTGTTTGGGTGTAATGCGTCGCGTGATATCCTCATACTGACACTCAGATTTAAAACGGAGATGTTTCCTTTAGAGTGAAGGCATGGACGCTCTTAAGGAGGTATTGAAAGGAATAAATGGTTGTTGGCCAAGAGACTTTTGCAGGCGTTGCCGTAGTGTGGCGCACCTACGGTGCTGGAAAGCAAGTGAGTTTCATAATTTCCAGTTGTGTGCCAGGCCTGCTGTGTTGCAGTACGCTCCAAAGCCTCCTTACAACCAGGATGTCTCAGAGTTTCACCTTGAAAGTCACCCGTTAGGCCATCCTGTGTTCTATATAAAACATATAGACGTTGCGAAGGATGGGTTGAATATACCTGTGCGTAATTACCGCGATTTATACGGGGAGGCAGGACTGAGTTTCCATGTGTATGCATTGGTACGCCTGGCCAAGGACGTGAAAATACATGTTGGTTTTGACAACTTCTCCGCATTTCCAGTTGAGCGTCACATTTTTATGCTGTGAAAATCCCTTCACAACGCCGTTAGTCCCACCGCGCAAACGATGCGCAGGCGTTTGGATATGTCCGCTAAGCCACTTGTTTTTCCAGTTTGCCTACAAAAAGCGGTGTTACAATGGTGCTTTAGCATAAAGTAGCGGCTTCCACCATCAACGGTGCCATGCGCACTCCACTTAGACCGGACAACGTAATCGTCGTACATCAAACGCCCTACGTTTTTTGAGCGATAAATAACACCGACGACAGCGGTGTACACATCTAGTCAGGCCTTTGACAAACTGTAGGACACACACAGACGAGGCTTGCGATCATCGGAGAAAGGCATTTATGTAGTCTTTGGCTTACAACCACATGTCTGCGAACTGTTGCTACAGGATTTTGTTTGCAAGTGTTTAGGCATTAAGATTGAACGAACGAAAGTTTTCATTTCTATATTTCACACCTTTCTTCCCTAGACCTCCAGCGTATTTGTATTTTTGCACCATGCACTGCATACTTATTTAATATCGCAATTAATATACGTCAGTAACACAGCCTATCTTCTCTCTGCGATCTACGCTTTCAGGCCCATCGCATTTCTAACCTGACAACCTTTTAAACCAGGTCGGCCCAACCGCAATATTACGTAGTATCCTTAGGAATGGAACGTGGTTCGGAGGTTACCCGATTTAGCGACAAGTGGCCGCAGGATGATGATCATACTGCCGTCCTACCTGAACTACAACACACCGGATACGATAACGCAGTCCAGAATCACCGAAAACCTGCCCCCGGTGACCGCATGCACCCTGTTCCGGTGATTCTGCAGACAGGTTTGTTGTGATTGGCGATTTCCTTTCGCAGATGACTATATGTATGCACGCTCCGTGTCTCTTGTGTATGCAGAACGGTTGCCTGAAGCTAACACGGATGACACAGTGTCAATAGGTACACCACGAAAGCGCATCCGGCATTTTCATTTCTCATTATTTAGTTGACATTCCAGGAGGCGACCTGCCAGGGTACTTTCCGACACTAATGGGAAAGAAGCTTGTGCACAACCTCGGAAAGAAGCCTACCTGACGAGGCCAATTATCGAGCTGCACCATCCGCAGTAATGTTTGACATGGCGTCAGAATCAGTTGACACCATGCACCCAGCCGTTCCAATATGCAACTCCAAATCCCCTGCTCAAAATACTTCCAAGTCGGGAGACTGGAGAGCACCAGTTGCAGACGTAGACGTTCAAACTATTGGTAAGGTGTTGGTAGTTCAATACCAAAACCGTTGAACTCAGGAACTAATATGGCATTTCGTTCGCCTTCTGTAAAAACCGAAAAGACCCTTGTTTGTACGTTTCTTCCGGTCTTACCACTTTGCAGTTGCCACAAACGCAGACCTATTTCCTGACGTATGGAAAACACCATAGATATTAAAATGTCGGTAGCGTTGAACCAAGGTGCGTCTTCCAATCCCAATGACAACATGCGTCTTTCCAGTAGATATTACTCTCCGTTGGGACCGTTTATTTGAAAAGCTGCACGACACGCTGAAGTCTCTGACAGAGGCTTTGCTTTAATTGCGAAAGCAAAGTAACCCGGACTTACCATTCCCGTTTACCACGGTGAACGCTTTGCACACATATGACGCCTCACTACGGGATGAAAATCAAGGAAATGCCCTGGTAAGCAGCACATATGGTCCTTAACCGCTGATAAAGTGCAGTAGCTTATTTGCCTGAATGGCGGTAATGTTCATCATGCCGCCCGGAGCATGTTGTCTGCAATAATACCTCGAGGTCTTGGAGCCGAAATCAATACCTTCGGTGCCCGAGGTACGTATGATTACAGAAAAACGAGGTTGCACTCCATCATACACTGTAAGTTGCCATCATTTTAACGTGCCATTCTTCACAGCCACTCTGTTGACCCGTTTTTCGTATGTGGCGTTGCTTCCGAAGAATTTGCCAAGGCAGTAAAGAAAGGGTTGCACAGTGATACACAATAAGGTACCACAACCTATGGGCACAACAATGAGTTCCACGGAAGAAGTAATGAAATGCAATAGCATGATCGATTATTGATTTTCAGGAGGCAGAAGTGGTTGAACTGGACAAAATGAACATGCAGTCATGCCACTCATGTACTTATTTGCAACTGCATTTTGTAGGCACATGCATATATATATTCCTATGCTCCTTTTGTAGGTTCGTGATCAAAATCTACAACCTCGGTAAGCGTCTAAACATAAAATGTGCTTCGCGAACGTCCGTACCCAGTCCAACTGAACAGTGGAACACTTTTCCATGTAGACGTGGAGTTTATCTTGCTGGCGGGGTTGCAACTGCTTGCTAGATTTGTGCGCCTTGTAATAGCAGTAAGCGACACCGAGGAAGAATACAGTTGACCAGCGCGTTTTTTGTTCGCCTTCTGTTTGCATTACTTTTTCAATTAGACGGATATCTCTTCGGACCTGCTCTAATCTACCCTCGGCTGACCATTCCCCTGTTTCTGACTGTTCCCCGACATCCGAGACGTAACTACTCTAGGGTCTACATTCCAAACACTGTTCCCCTCATCCCGTGACTTTTCCTTGGCACGCTAACTGGCTTTTCATATAGCCACTTTCGTCCCGATAGCTTCTTTTCTTATAACACCCATTACTGTTATTCACACCTTAAGTTGGCAGCCTAGCTTCATCATGCTGGCATATCCGGACTCGTCTGAACGGTTTACTACTTTCTGACTCACCTCGGACTTCTGAGATCTAAGTGACTTAGGCTCTGCCGACGTAACGTGCTGTAACCCTCACCTCAAATGCATTGTTGGCCATGATTCATCCTTATTACATTGTCCCCTTTCTTCCTGTACATGTCTATTCTGCCGATGCTCTCCTTTAGTAATTAGACCTAAATTCTACGGATTTCACTCTTTGAGCTGCTATTCTAATCTCGTCTCAGTGGTCTCGTTGCTTCCGACTATTGTGACCCTCATGATCAGGGATGGGCAGACTTAACGGTCTGCTCACGTTACCGCAAATATATGGCTGGCGTTTTCAATTCTTTTCAATAGAGCGTTTTCTTGTTCGTGCTCTGTTTGCATTACTTTTTCAATTGGACGGATATCTCTTCGGCCCTGCTCTAATCTACCCTCGGCTGACCAGTTTCCTGTTTCTGACTGTTCCCCGACATCCAAGACGTTATTACTCTAGGCTCTACATTCCAAACACTGTTCCCCTCATCCGAAGACCTTTCCTTGGCATGCTAACTGGCTTTTCATATAGCCACTTTCGTCCCGATAGCTTCTTTTCTTATAACACCCATTACTGTTATTCACACCTTAAGTTGGCAGCCTAGCTTCATCTTGCTGGCATATCCGGACTCGTCTGAACGGTTTACTACTTTCTGACCCACCTCGGACTTCTGAGATCTAAGTGACTTAGGCTCTGCCGACGTAACGTGCTGTAATCCTCATCTCAAATGCATTGTTGTCCATGATTCATCCTTATTACATTGTGTCCTTTCTTCCTGTACATGTCTAGAATGCCGATGCTCTCCTTTAGTTATTAGACCTAAATTCTACGGATTTCACTCCTTGAGCTGCTATTCTAATCTCGTCTCAGTGGTCTCGTTGCTTCCGACTATTGTGACCCTCATGATCAGGGATGGGCAGACTTAACGGTCTGCTCACGTTACCGCAAATATATGGCTGGCGTTTTCAATTCTTTTTGATAGAGCGTTTTCTTGTTCGTGCTCTGTTTGCATTACTTTTTCAATTAGACGGATATCTCTTCGGCCCTGCTCTAATCTACCCTAGGCTGACCCTTTTCCTGTTTCTGACTGTTCCCCGACATCCGAGACGTAACTTCTCTAGGGTCTACATTCCAAACACTGTTCCGCTCATCCCGTGACTTTTCCTTGGCACGCTAACTGGCTTTTCATATAGCCACTTTCGTCCCGATAGCTTCTTTTCTTATAACACCCATTACTGTTATTCACACCTTAAGTTGGCAGCCTAGCTTCATCATGCTGGCATATCCGGACTCGTCTGAACGGTTTACTACTTTCTGACTCACCTCGGACTTCTGAGATCTAAGTGACTTAGGCTCTGCCGACGTAACGTGCTGTAATCCTCATCTCAAATGCATTGTTGTCCATGATTCATCCTTATTACATTGTGTCCTTTCTTCCTGTACATATCTAGAATGCCGATGCTCTCCTTTAGTAATTAGACCTAAATTCTACGGATTTCACTCTTTGAGCTGCTATTTTAATCTCGTCTCAGTGGTCTCGTTGCTTCCGACTATTGTGACCCTCATGATCAGGGATGGGCAGACTTAACGGTCCTGCTCACGTTACCGCAAATATATGGCTGGCGATTTCAATTCTTTTTAATAGAGCGTTTTCTTGTTCGCGCTCTGTTTGCATTACTTTTTCAATTGGACGGATATCTCTTCGGACCTGCTCTAATCTACCCTCGGCTGACCATTCCCCTGTTTCTGACTGTTCCCCGACATCCGAGACGTAACTACTCTAGGGTCTACATTCCAAACACTGTTCCCCTCATCCCGTGACTTTTCCTTGGCACGCTAACTGGCTTTTCATATAGTCACTTTCGTCCCGATAGCTTCTTTTCTTATAACACCCATTACTGTTATTCACACCTTAAGTTGGCAGCCTAGCTTCATCATGCTGGCATATCCGGACTCGTCTGAACGGTTTACTACTTTCTGACTCACCTCGGACTTCTGAGATCTAAGTGACTTAGGCTCTGCCGACGTAACGTGCTGTAACCCTCATCTCAAATGCATTGTTGTCCATGATTCATCCTTATTACATTGTCCCCTTTCTTCCTGTACATGTCTAGAATGCCGATGCTCTCCTTTAGTAATTAGACCTAAATTCTACGGATTTCACTCTTTGAGCTGCTATTCTAATCTCGTCTCAGTGGTCTCGTTGCTTCCGACTATTGTGACCCTCATGATCAGGGCTGGGCAGACTTAACGGTCTGCTCATGTTACCCCAAATATATGGCTGGCGTTTTCAATTCTTTTCAATAGAGCGTTTTCTTGTTCGTGCTCTGTTTGCATTACTTTTTCAATTAGACGGATATCTCTTCGGACCTGGCTCTAATCTACCCTCGACTGACCATTCCCCTGTTTCTGACTGTTCCCCGACATCCGAGACGTAACTTCTCTAGGGTCTACATTCCAAACACTGTTCCCCTCATCCCGTGACTTTTCCTTGGCACGCTAACTGGCTTTTCATATAGCCACTTTCGTCCCGATAGCTTCTTTTCTTATAACACCCATTACTGTTAGTCACACCTTAAGTTGGCAGCCTAGTTTCATCTTGCTGGCATATCCGGACTCGTCTGAACTGTCTACCACTTGCTGACCCACCTCGGACTGCTGAGATCTAAGTGACTTAGATTCTGCGGACGTACCGCCTTGTAACCTTTACTTTAAAGGCATTGTTGATCATGATTCATCATTATTATTTTATCCCACTTTCATCCTCATCGTTTCTTTTTATGCCGATGCTCTCTTTCTGTATTTAGATCTAAATTATACGGCGTTCTTTCCATGCGCTGTCACTTTATTCTCGTCTTATTGGTCTCCTTTCTTTGGACTACTATGTCCCTTATGATCAAGTTTTAACAGACCCAACGGCCTGTTGACATCAATCCGGGGCTAATTGCCGTTTCGTTCAGCCACTTTCGTCCTAAACTGCTTCTTTGATGATGACACTCATTACATTATACTTAGCTATATTTGGCGGCCTAGCTTCATCTTGCTGACTTACCTGATGTTGTCTGAACGGTCTTTTGTTTTCGGACCGCTCTCGGAATTCTGAGACATAAGTGATCTAGTTTCAGCTGACGCAACCCTCTGTTACCCTCATCTTATTTACCTCACTAGGCATTATTCATCCTTCCTTTTATTAACAGGGATGAATCATCGCCTGAAGAAGGCCGGCGGCTTTTTCACTTCTCAATAGAACCTGTTTTACCGACCTTCCTTTCCTTTCCTTCTTGTGCTTTCTGTTGCATTCCTTCTTCATTCGACGCTAAGTTACATGCGTCTGTCCTCTCTGACTTCTTACCTTCCTACCAATTTAGACCTAAGGCACCGCATCCCTGTCGCTCTTTCTGAGTGATATCCTTTTCCATAATCTGCACACCTCGTCCTCCTCTCTCTGGTTCCAACCGATTAAGCATATGCGCATTCGGACCCCTCAAACTCTCTTTTCTTCATCTTCATTCCCAGTTTGGAACAATCTCTCATTGTGTACTGATCCGTGTTCTGCTTGCTTCTCGTCGTATTTCGTCACTTATGATAACCATGTATATGCGATAGTTAAATAACAATTACATATATAGGGCTACAATTGTTCAGTCATCGCGGCAATTGATCGACTGCACTCCGAACGCATCCCTTTCTTGTATTTGTGGCTGTTTCTTTTCGTTTCCTTTTTTCCCGAGTTTGTCATAGGTACGGCGACACGCACCCAAAGAATGGTCCGTCGTTGCGACCATAATACAAGCCATACTGTTCCTTTATCTGGTCATGAGTGGAGGATTATCAACCCTTTTACAACTTATTAACCGGACAAATCCTTCGTTATCATGCGCGGATAAAATTTTCCGAGGCTCAAACCTTTGGGTTCCGTTTGCCTAACACTATCCCTTCCAAATTACTCTTGCCTGGAGAACTACTTTTGACTTTGGAAGGCACATTCTCTTGCGATACAAAGCCAGAACAATTGGTCATTGTGAGCTCTACAATCGGCGTTGACCGCTCAATTGGCCGTGGTTTCCTATATTTTTAGTCAATTTTACTATTTACCCCGGGCGATCTGCGATTCCTTCTTGGGAAATAAATTCCATCCTTCAAGACTCCAACAACAATGCAACATATTTCAATGCATATCCCTCGGAGACTTCACGTGGTTCTGCGGAGCTCAAAATGTCATATTCAAAACGACAGGACTCAGGAACGCAATAGGCACCCGGTTAAAGCATCAGCCGGCAGAAAAATGGTACGCAACTTGACTGCGAATAACCGAGCAAATAAACGTTCAACCAGAAACATAGCCAGTTACAACTTCGCATTTCATGGATTGGCGGCAGTGTTTCAGGACGTGGTGGGTTTTCGCCTGGAAAGCGTTCTCCCTATAAAAAGCCACAAGTGTCCGTTTAACAACACTGCGACGTGGCGAATGTGACTCGCCACCAAATAAAGTCACAGCCTATATCTTCACACTGGCAGGTCAACTAGCGTCACTATTCTATATTGATTCGTTACACTGGAACTTCTACATCTGCTTATACTGTCGACTGTTTGCTTTCTAAGATATCACCGTTGACCTTTGCGTTACTTGTGCACGAACTCCCTGGATTGTCATATCTCTCTTGAGCGCGCTCTTCAATTATCTTCTAATGGATCATTCAGGATTTTCAATCTATTATTAGCTGAAGTCCCGGTTTCACGACAGCAAAATTATTATTTAGCATTTCCACCATTGTACAGTTCCAATCATGGACATATGAACGATTTTCTGCAGTCACTGTTACAGTTGCCATAAAATGTCTTTACAGTTGTACATATCTGATCATGCCTCCATGGGCGTGCCTCGCATAGTTGAAAATAAAATATTTATTTATTTATTTATCTTGAAGTTTGCTACCAGCTTTGGTGTACACCTAGGGAACTGTACGGGGCATCCGGGTAGGGAAGCATCGCGGCCGCATGAAGGAATCAGCTGATTCCTCAATCAGCTGGTTCCTCACTCGGGTGCTTCTTTAATCAAATGTTTAACGTGCTGAGGCAACCAGCGTGCTGTTTGGTGCTGACCGCCGTTAGAAATTTGTAAGGTTACCCGAGTGCGCCTCAGGACAGATGGACGATTATGGGAAGATAGCGTGTATGGGCCTATGCTGATGAAAATACGGCAGTTCATCATTCAGCCGTCAGCACGTGCTGAGAGGGAGAACAAAGGTATTTCGAACTCCAGAGTTAGTAGCTCATACGACAGCAATACATGGTCAAGGATGCCAAAGTGGTTGCTATCTGCCAGAGAGCAGATTCAGGTGAATATTTATTATTCAGTGATGGAAGGCTGGTGTATGAAGCACGATGTCATATCTAAGATGGACCTCGAACTTCGAAAGGCGTTTGTGTTAAGCTCTTTATAAAGATAACCATATAAAACGACTTCAAAACGATTGATGTGCAAGCAAATTGGCGATGTTTGATGAGGTCTTAATTTGGCTCCAGCATCAGGCTTGCACTTTACCAGTTGTCCGTTATCTTTTGTTGCTTTAAGCACACCCATCACAACATGGCAAAAGGCTACGTCGGGTATTTGACCCACTGCTTTACCTTGACCGCGCGAAGTTATAGACTGTGCGTTTTAGTCTTTTTGTTGCTTATTTTGACATATAGCTATTATTCATTAGAGTAGTTAGGCGCGTTGCCTCGATATTTTGACGTGCTATACTTTAAGGTTCTTAGATCCTATATACAGCAAAGCAGGGTTCCTGGAACACGAATTGTGAAGCTGTGCTATTCCGTAATGACTAACAAAAATGGAATGAAAGGTAAAACCGCCCGAGCCAAAACGGGGCAAACGGAAGAGTGCTCATTTGAATCCCGCAGTTTCTGTCGATCACAGCCCTGCCTCATGCACGGCAAATGCGGTTAAGGCAACCAAACGTCCTGCTGAAAAATAAAACCTGAATAAACTGCGCCTCGACAGTGTTCTTCTTATAGGCCCACTGAAAGATGAACGTAACAAAATCAGTTCGCTCTTAACTGAAATATCTGCTCTTAACAAGGAAATGGCCGTTGCAAATACAGACGTAGCAAAACATATGCCGTTGGCCCAACTCGCAGGAATAGGGAAAAATGGCAACGCTGAGAGCTCAAAGATGCCAGCGTCCTTCTTACTACCATCATTAATGAGCTAAACGAGCGCATCCGTCGTGCCCGAAACGTGATCATCCTTAACGAGCTTGACAAACTTCCTTTGGAGAAAGTCACCTACTTACCTACGTACATGTGTAACATCCCTCCTGACATGTGCGGGAGTAAACGGCTCAGAAAATCGAAGATCAGTCGTAATTGCCTTATTCGTATCGCCTTCAAAACTCAAGGACTGGCTACACACCTCATAGCAAATAGATTTACCTTACGTACAAACGCAGACATTGGGCCTATTGTTATCAAGCCTGATCTAACGCCGCTGCAAAGAGCTTTCCTACGGGATACTAATACCAAAGCAAGGCAACAGACACGTGATTCATCGCGGATTTCCAGAGCTACCGCTTGCTCTACGACAAGCACTAACGTGGATCTGGATCTAACCCTCCTGCGTCACGCGTCCACGACAACATTACATACCGACTCAAGCCCCACAGCCCTAATAGATGAAATGTTAACCAACGTTCTAGAGTCGTCTTAGCTAACGATACAAGAAGCTGAGTCAATGCGTACCGCCTCGGACGTGAGTGACACAGGTTCCGAATCGATCAATGTAGACTTCACTTTGATCAACTCCCTTCCCTCCCCTCGTGCAAAGCCGAAACCACACTCGCAACACAACAGACTAGCAACAAAGGTCAACAGCCGAATCCCGGCCCGCCTCGTATTACGAAGCACTCCCCGCTGATGCATCACCTTAACAATGATAATCGTACCCAAGCAACGTCATCGTGGTACAAGCGGATAGCTGATAAGCACCACTCAACATCTGCACCAATGGATCGCGTGAGGTCGAAATTCTTCCGATCACAACCGCCGCCCTTCACACAGGTTTTGACGCAACCCGCCCAAACAATGCACAACCTATTCCTACTCGAGACGCCCAACCATGCTATCAAGCTCCAGAGATATAACAAATACCGCGGTTTTCAAAAACTGAGGACATTCTACCAGTCACTACAGCAAAATAGAACCATGAGCAGTTCGCGCAGCATCAACTCAGTGCTTCCCCTAATAACTAATTATCCGCCTGGTACGCTATCGCCTAGTCGGCCCTACAAAATGCGCCATGCCATCCAACCGTCAAATGCACAATCCATTTAACAATCCCCACAACCTCTCGAAACAGTGGGGAACAAAGCACCCTCCCAAGAACGACGCCCTTCTGCAAAATCTCTACAGCTCCATCAACACTACTCCGCGCTCCCTGACCATACGTTCGCCTGAACGAAAAATAAATCCGGATGACAAGCACTACAACCGGGCCATGCCATCCATGGATCCATTTTTATGGGATGCAGCAAGACACGACCCAACTCGCCCATTCCACAAAGAGCTCACGCCAGCTCTCTGTTACCTCCAACAACTCATATGCTCACTGCAACCAACCCCCCACGGTTTGTTTCAGCCCTCCGGATAGGTTCCAAAGTCAATAATAATACCACAGCCCCATTAGCGGCCGAATACCAGCAGCTACCTAGACAATCACTTCCTGAGCACATTCGTATATCACCCTCTCCACCTTTTCTTACCACTTCCATGTATCCTGCGCCGGTTGAACCCTACTGTGCAACTTTCCTTACACAATCTAACTCCTTTAACTCTCTTTGAGATGAATCATACAGCATGCTGCTTATAAACGCGCGACCTATCACACACAAGATGCACATCATTGGCCTATTTATCCTGCTCTCATATCCACAGCTGGTTCTCATCACAGAAACGTGGCACCCCTCAAATGCCTCTGACAGCCTACTACGCATCCCTGGCTACTCCACATTCTGTAACGGACAAGACAACCATCAGGGTGGTGGTTGCCTTATCTATGTCCGGGACGACTTTGGTGCACTCGATTTCGAACTGTTATCTATAGGTGACCCTGAAGACTCCAACTGGATCCAGACGACAGGAGGCCAACTCGACCTCATTATCGGCTGCGTATACAACCCTCCACACACATCTTGCGAGAACATTAATAAACTCATTGAGCTTTTCACTGAAAACTCCCTAATGCCCCCACGTCACAAGATAGTGGGTGGCGATTTCAATATGCCACTTATCCCCATGGAACGACCAGGTTGCCCCACTCAGATACAGGAGTTTCGTTGATACCGTCCATGCAAGCAGCTGGACCCAATAAGTTCACGATCACACCAGGCTTTCTAACACCCTAGACTTTATCTTTATGCAAGGTGTCTCTGATGCGGTCGCTGGTATACTAGATAATATACCTGGCTGCAATCTCAAAGTGGTCAAACTCATATCTATACTTTCTACTTCACACTGCGCCACTTCTTCTGTCAAACAGTTTCGAATTTTCAACCACATTAATTGGAATAACTTTGCGATATTAGTGCGATCTGCGAACTCTGACAACTTCTTTTTAGCCATTGATGTAGATGCAGCCGCACACGTCCTATATCTAAAGTTCTTCAGCTGCCTAGATGTGATCGCCCACTCACTTGCAGAAGCTGCTTAAAGATGACAGCAAAATCATTCAAGGCCTATGGTGTACTTAGGAATATCAAAAAATGCGCCATCGATATTCCAAAACTAAGGAATTCCACATCCTAGTTCGCACTATCGGACTCCTACGCTTATTTAAAAACAGTGATCGATCCCCGGAACCCTTTAAACCCGCACCCAGCACTTCCATAGCAGAAACACTTAGTGATCGTACAGCCCTTCGACGCCAACTTACTCTCTGACGACACTGCCCAAACTCTTCATGCCCCCATCGTTCCTGTGTAAAATTACATGCAATTTTCAAACTCTATATTCTGCCAACACGTATCTTTGTTGTGTGCGTATACCAGCTCTAGCGTTTTCATTGCTCTATCAGCAAATTGATCATGCCTGTACTGGTGTGTCTCGTTTCGTCGAGAATAAATTATTTATTTAACCAACTGGCAAACTGCGCAGGAATCAGCCAAGATGGCTGAAGGTTGTACCCGGCAACGAGGTCCGTTTC
>CALYDF020000288.1:0-21640 GCA_944474145.2 Dicrocoelium dendriticum
GTCAGTGTGAAATGCATAGCTGTGACTTTATTTTGTGACGAGTCACATCCGCCACGTTGCAGTGTTGTTAAGCGGACATTTGTGGCTTTTTATAGGGAGAACGCTTGCCAGGCGAAAACCCACCACGTCCTGGAACACTGCCGTAGCTTTCGTTGAACAGTAGTGCAAGTCGGTTATGCATCGTATAGACCGATTTTGCATTCTATTATTCGCAGTCGGTTGACAGCCAAAATTCTTCGTTGGTTGGCCGAATGGCTTAGTTCTGATACGGCAGCAGTCGTTGAAGCTGGTCAATGATGCAAGATTCGAAGAGTCGAATGATAATGATGCAGGTGAGTAAACACATTGTTAATAGAGGCCGGCTCTTCTATTATATTCATGCTCGGCTCGCAAACCATGTCCAGCTATCCTCGCTGGACTTGTCATGGGGTCGGTGAGTGAAGTTGTTTCTTGTGGCTGAATATGTCCTTAATAGGTAAAAACGCCATTCTCCGCAAATTGGATTTGGGATTCCTGCAAATGTAAGTAAGTGTAACTGTTTCCGTAGCCAAGTGAAAATTCCATGGAAGACCATCGGAATAGCCACGTATACGTGCGCAACGCTGTCCGTGAAATGACATCAGAATAGCTCCAGGTGACTGGCGAATAGGAATGTTTGAGGCAGTGAAGGTAATCACGCCAGAGTTGTTTGTCTTCGATTGTGGAACGGGGGATCCATGTACATATATTCTTCCAGGTGAGTAAATTGTTCTCTGAGTACGAGGCAAGCTAAACCCATTTGTTTAGACCCCATGAAGGTAGCGCCTCCGGAATGGCGGAATGAGCTCCATTTGGACCAGTGTGTGGGTTTTTCATTTCCTGGAGAAAGGACCAAGCGTTTTGAGGATGGGTCGGCCAGTCCCAGTGGATAAACCTTCTTGTTTTGGCGGATGTACCTGTGGGAATCTCGGGAAAAACGGGCAACGGACAAGAGGTGGCCAAACAGAGACAGCAATGAATCAAGAAGCAATAACACAGACTGGTGGCGCTCACCGGTGCCTATGATACCTTCAAACTTATGTAATTTTGTTTAGTATACATAATTCGCAAGCGCGTTCTATACATTACGTCGCTGGTGTGACTCAGACTACAGCTACTACGTGGGAAGAAGGTTCTGCACGCGCAGGGTCAAAAGACCGATATAACAAAGCGTTTTAACAAAAGTTAAGCGAATGATGCGATGGTTTTAGAGAAACAGGTAAACCGATGATGATGGCAGAAGCCAGAATGCGAGAGGCATCTTAGGTGAAACTGAGGACAACTAGGTTGAGACCGAATGCGGGAGCAAGATAGGTAGAGCAACATTCCAAGAGGAAAAGGAATTTCAAGGAATCGGCTAGGAGCGAATGAATGCTGACGGCAATACGAGGAGTAGTTCGTAAGAGTAATTACACTAAAGCGTTCATGATTCTACAGTCCAAAAGCCTTCAGAATCTAGGAAAATGGTCACAGGGGGCCAAAACTGCCGTGCATTGGGTGTCGTTATGACACGTACGGTCTCAATAGTATACCAGTGCGAGCATAAGGTAAAGAGCATAGGAATAGGAAGAGTGGTAAGTTGAGCATACTAATGGAAGTACTAGTCAAGCAACACTTAGCAATGGTCCGAGTGCCGCCAATACTCAGGAACGAGCTCAGAGCGAATGAGATCATGCGCACGAGGATAACTTGGATAGGCGCAATGAGTGTAAGCTGTGGGAATACAAATTGGAGCGCAATAAGAGAAAAGGTCAAGGATAATAGGAAATAAAAGCAGGCGGAAAGTTACAGACGGGTCAGGTGAGAGAGGATAACGGCAGGACAGTAAAGCCGGACGTCCGAGTTAAAAAGAAATGAAAACAGAAAGCGAGAGAAGAAAAGGTTAGGGTCGGGGTGAGAAGGGTTTATTGGTAAAGAGTGGAAAAGCCCACGAGGCTCTCCAATTAGTGTAAACAGCACCAATAGGTCAGCCGAACCAATGGAAGTGATGTCTCAGAAGTCCAAATGAATTTAGTGATTACGAGGCCGACTAAGCGGTATTGGATTAATCGGCCCTTTGGGACTAGGTCGTACAATGCAGATAAGAAAGAGGCTATAACAATAATGTGGGGTAATAGAGTTAACTCTGCGGAGCCAATACCGTTTAAGGCTCGGTATCATGGAAGCAGTCAGAGATTAACAGACTAGTCCAGTGAGACAGGATCACGGCAGGGCAGTAAAGCTGGTCGTCCGATTAATAAGGGGAATGAAAAGAGAAAGCGAGATAAGAAAAGGTTAGGGTCGGTATGAGAAAGGTTTACTGATAAGGAGTGAGGGAGCCAACGAGGCTTTCCAGGTGATGTAAGCAAGACGTCGAGTCAGCCGAACCAAGGTTTGTAACGTGGAATAACTCTAAGTAAAAGTGGAAACAAGTGGCTGATCAAGCGAGACTAGATTAGTCGGCGCGTAGGAATAGCACGTAAAATTAAAGGCAGGAAAAGAGACTGTAACAAAATGTGAACGAGTCTAGCAGCCTCACGAAGTAAGGGATCAAGAGCGTTGAGTCTGTATAACGTAAACTACATAAGTCAGAGTAGCGTATCAGCAATCAGAGAGAAGGAAACTGATCGGTGGACTAGATCACCACACCGCCAGTTGAAGAACAATTGAGAACCGAGCGCGATAAAACATAAGTTAGCGACAGGGTAAAAAGGGTTTATTGACGATGGGTAAGAGAAGCCAAATAGGCTCTCTAGGTAATGTAAAGGGATAGTAGAGTCAGACGAGCCAAGAGAGGTGACGTCTCAGAAGTCTGAATAAATCCGGAGAGCAGGAGGCCGATCGGGTAGGACTTGATTAGTCGGCGCGTGTGGATAAGGACATGTAGTAAAGGTAAGAAAGGAGCCAGCAGTAAATGGTGAGCAAGTCAAGCAGGCTCTAAATTTAAGGGAAACATCACGTTAAGACTACGGGGCGCATACCGCGTAGGTCTTAATAGCATAGTAGCAGACTGAGGGAAACAGACTAGGCAAGTGAGCCAATATCACGGCAATGCAGTAAAGCCGGACGTCCGATAAGAAAGGGATTGAAAACGTATCTATCAACAACAAAACAGGTCAAATGTTACACGTCAAGTATCGAGGTTCTTCCAGCACTCCGCCTTGATACGAAGCAGAAGTAAGCAACATCCTTGAGAATGCCAGCTGGATGGTTCGGGTAAATCCCGTTCCAGTAAATGGTTGGGCGGCAGTGTTCCAGGATGTGGTGGGACTTCGCCTGGCAAGCCCTCTCTCTATAAAAAACCGCAAGTATCCGTTTAGCAACACTGTGACGTGGCGGATGTGACTCGCCACTAAATAAAGTCACTGCCTCTTCCCTTTTCCGGAGGATCATTCACACATCACGGACGTCATCTGATTCAAAGTGTTCCAATGATTCCCCCTTTGATGGCGAACACAACGAACAAAAGCACAACAGTCATCTTTACCTACCCACACAACACCTGCCCTTCCAAATACACAGTTAAACCCAGTTTTACATCTCAACACACACACATAAATTCCCATGCTATTGGTCAAAATGTACTAATTTGCGCAATTGCTGATCATACATGTCTGTAATACCATGATCACGCCCTTGATGGCGTGCCTCGCGGTGACGAGAATAAACCATTTATTTATTTATTTAGTTTCAAACATCGAAAGCTTAAGCAAAACTTGCAGATGGCCGACAGTTCTTTGATAATTTCTGTCGGCCAGCGCATGATGAACATAGAGCTCACTTTCTACCGAGATTTTCAGCGGATTTTACACTTAGGCACCTACAATTTGCAAGTATCGTTATCCACTTCCTCTGACATTTTGGGTTACGTGTTAAACTTTTAGGCAACCGTATTAAACTAGGAGCTGAAAGAGTTATTTTGGGATCCTTGACCATCAGTCCCGTGTACCGAATAGCCGAGATGCCATAAGCTTATGCGAGCCTACTGCAAGAATACCCGTAACTGATACTACCAGCTGCAGTGCTTCTACCCGTCGCGACATATGCTGCTGACCATATTGTCCCGCGATGCCGACCAACGGATGACTGACTAAGACGCATCTCTCAGACAATCCAAGTTTTAGTGACCTGGAGAATTCCCCGTATGACTGTGTAAAGTACGCATATAAGGATTCTAACTTCATAGTCTTTTACGTATTAGAAAAGTAGCCGGTTTGCTAGTCGGAACATTGTTCCCGGCTTTTAAAAACGCACGATACCCGTCTTTGGCCGGCGTTTTGACTGCAAGCGAGGCCCCGTCAATACCTTCGACGCTCAACTATCTCCTCCCTAGCTAGCCCACCACAGATGCACTAGTTTAGGCTGGTTTAACCTCTCGTTCAATAAACCTTTTCCCTAGCTTCTTTTCGAGTGTTCTCTTGTACGCTCATGGTTGGTCGTTTAGTCTCGTACTGGTTATCTAGCACGTGAAAGGCCCGCTATAAAGTGACTGCAAAATTGTTGATGAGTTTGTTACTGCTATAAGTTTTCAGACCGGTAACTTACTCCGACTACCTTTTTAATTTAATTTTTCACTATTTGAGTTTACTTTTACTAGCTCCGTATTTTTTAACCACGAAGGTCAATCGCCCAGGCGCGGACGATCACTTTAATGGGTTTGATCTTCCGCTACCACCTTTCCTAGAGACTAGTCCAAAGTGCTGGTTTATTCTGCTAGAATCAACTTTTCATTACGCCTGATAGTGTCAATGTTCTGCGTTGTCGCAGCGGTTTCTTTACAAGTCGTCGATGGCTTCGACTACAGCTTGGAGCTTCGTGAATCTAAGCGAACTCATGATGGGCCTAAGGCCGTCGTCTTTAAGGGATACATCATACCAGACCGTACTCACTTTACTCAGCTTCTTAACGAAACCCAGCTACGTGATCGAAAACCTTCTCAACTCCTGCACAGGAGGCAGTCTTTAGCTAAGCCACTCACTGTTGGCGAATATTTCATTAACGGGAGGTGGCTACGGGGATTGCCACGCGTCCTACGTAACACCCTTGCTGCAACTAATGTGTCTTTTTCCCAGCTTGCCGACATTGCCGCCCGTATTTGAGAATCTAACGCTGAAGCTTCCCTGGTTTAGTCTACTTCCAGTACAAGGGCATCAGAAACATGAACACAGGTAGCGGCCCTTACCAGTTGACTAGAGAACCCAACACCTCCAGATCCAACCGTCGAAGTCGTTCCAGCAGTCGCACTTGTTCCAGTTCACGTTCGAAATCCCCGCCTAGTCGACCTATTGCTGGTGTCACGAGCGATTTGGTCGTGAGGCCAGCTCGCGTCGCCCGCCCTGTTCCTTCCAGTGCAACAAGCAAGAAATCGGGCCGGCCAGCACGTATGGGCAAAGAAGGTTACTCGCTGCTATATTCACTTTTGCTTCATCGTTGATCACAGTAGGGATGTACGCTAGCTCGTTGACACCGCCGAAAAAATCAGCTTTATCTTACGTGATTCCAATGACATTGTTGAATGGGCAACCAGCGCATTACGCACAGCAAACAGCACTACCATTTGCATGTGTGGTCAACGCTCGCGCACGCTCAATTTCAAACTTAGGCTTTCGTTTAACTGGATGTTTCTCGTCGCAAATGTTCAGAGGCCCGTTCTTGGCCAAGGCTTTCTGCAGCACTTCGGTTTGCTTGTTGACTCGAAGCAACGCCGCCGTCTAACAAATCTGGCAGTTACAGGTAATTTGATCGACATTTAGTCAAGCAATCCTGTATAGCCCATCAATCGAGCTCACCTATTGGTCAGATGATTGATACTTAATTCCCGCGAGCCTTCGGTACAATGTCACCGCTGCCATCCGTCGGTGAGGCTGAAAAATATCACGTCGTTACCGAAGGTCGGCCTGTTTTTGCCAACGCCAGGCGAACGAGCCCTGACAAGCTAAAACTTGCCCGCTCCGGATACAAGCACCCGCTTGGACTAGGTATCGTTCCCTCGGATAAAACCGTTAGGTTTCGTGGCTCCCTCTGGTGCCCAAAAATGCAGGAGACTGATTTAGGTTGGATGATTATTGCGCTCAATAACGGTACTGTTTCCGACCGCTACCATCTTCCTCAAGTTCAGGACGTCAAGGCTGGTTTGCGCGGCACGGGTGTTTTCTCGAAAATGCATATGGTTTGCGCTTCCTACCAGATTCCAGGCGCCGAGGAAGTCATACCAAAGACTGCCGTAAGCACGCAGTTTAAGCACTTCCAACTTTGTGTCTGCCATTAGGTCCCCGCAATGCAGACTAGGCTATCCAATGATTGATTGATACCGTCACTAGAGGGCTATATTTTGTTTATTTGTACGTCGACGATATCCTAATTGTAAGTGGTTCTAAAGAACAACACGCAGCACAGCTTAAGCTTCTCTCGATAAGCTGGCAGCTTACAGCAGCACGGTCAACGCTGACAAGTGCGGATTTCAGCAGCCTTCCATGGAATTCCATGTCCACCCTATTGATCACTATGGTATACGGTATCTAGATGATAGGGTCCGCCCAATCAGAATTTCCGGTCCCGAATACGTTAGCCGCTATTCGCCGTTTCGACGGCAAGTACCATCATTAGCGACGTTTTCTTCCACACTGTGCCATTTTGCTTAGCCCCGTAACTGACCTACCTCGTGGACGCTAAATTAGCTAGCTGGAACTAACTACTGCTGCTGCCTAACCGTCAAGTCCAACGAAGCGGCCTTATCCAAAGCAGTTATGCTTAACCATCTTGAGCCGAACGCTCTGCTCAGTGTTGCTGTTGACGCATCGGTCACGGCCCTTGGCGCCGTCTTACGGCAACATCCAGCTAAATGCTGGAAACCACTTGCTTTCTGCTATAGATGCCTACAACCTGTTGAAGTCAAGTACAGCACGCTCAGCCGCGAACTTCTGACCGTGTACTCTACCGCTCGACATTTCCGACACGCCATTGAAGATACCTGGTAGCCAAAGGAGTAGAGGTATCGGCTACCAATGGTCGTGGGTTCAAGGCCGGCTGTCCTCACCTGATGAGATAAAATTATAGTGGTGAACTTGAACTTGAGACTTTTAAGGTGAACTCTCGGCACTTTTGAGGGACGGCTAGTACCCTTGTTAATTAAATCCTACATTCGTCCTCCTGTTGAATATGCAACTTAGGCCTAAAGTCCATTGTTAAAACGAGACATCCGCCTCTTGGAATGGCCCCAAAGAAGAGCCACAAAGGCAAAGTGTGGACTATCCGGTATAAGTTACGAAACGCGTCTTCGTGTACTTGGTGTGTTCTCATTGGAATCCCGACGGCTTTGCGGTAAGCTTACTCTCAAATACCAGATCTAACCGAAAGCAAGCATCCATGTACTTCACAGTTGACTCTAGCCCCATACAAACAACCGAGGCAACCACCTAAAACTAATAACGCAACACTCTCGTTTGAATTGTAGAAAGTATTTTTGCTCACTTAGAATCTGTTCTCACCAGAATGCATTACCAAACTATGTGGTGAACGCACCAGACATGACGACACGCGAATGACGCTTAGATTTAGATAAGCGATACACAACACTTTGCTAAAATGCAATGATTTAACTACTGATATTTTACGTTCCACGCTGGAATATTTTGCTTTTAATTTGCTTTTGTATATCCATCCTGTGGGTCTTGTAAAGTTATGCTTTTTGTCCCATCATACCCCATTGAACCATAAACCATTCATTAGCTTCACCGATCCCAAGCCGCTTATCAACTCATTCTGCCATCAAACAGAGAGACACATTACGTGAGGTGGGTCAGTTGGTTTTATTGCCCAATAGGCGACTTATCTACGACACATACCTATGCAGCCAAACGTCGTTGCTGCTGCTCTTGCAAGAGTATCTGCGAACGACCCTGCCGGGATAGCAATCGATTGGTCAGCTATGGCCGCAATCAAACAACCCGTCTTTCGAAAATTCGTGAAGTTTCTTTACAGTTATCCCCACACCCTCTGCCGCCATCCGATGGCAGTTTTATGCAACACGTCTATCGGACGACCTCAACCAGTCGTGTCAGAAACTTTTCGTTGTACCTTATTCGACGCCTCATAAAATCACCCGCCCAGTCATTAAAACTATTGCTAAGCGTCGCTCCGTGAGGTATATTTGGCCCGGGCTGCAACGCGACCTTACGCTGTGGGAACGCAGCTGTGTCATCTGTCAGCAAGCCAAGAACCAGCGGCCCGGACCGCTTTGCTTGGCCACTTTCAGTCCAGTGCAGCACGATTTGCCCATGTCTATCTCGACATAGTAGGACATATGACCCCTTCCAAAGCAGTGGTTTGCATGCTGACTAGGAACGGTCGTTGCCCCGTTGGCCCGAAGCCGTTGCCATCCCCAAAGTAGCTGCGGAAAGCGTAACGTGCGCTTTCACCGAGCGTTGCCTTGCTGCACACGGCGGTCCGCAATTCGAATCCTTGACCTCCTTAAGTGGCAGTATAAAAGTTTCTGCGCAGGAATGAGCCGTTAGACACGTTACCTTACCAAACTAGGAGACTCACCATTGCATACAAGCATGCCATCAACCCCCTACGAGTCTTGGAATGTGATACAAACACCGCAGTAACCAGCCCACATCTAGCAGAAATATGCCCCTCAGGGCTGCACACTCACTGTACTCCATCTTTATCTTCTACTGCTTACGCACAAAACATCGCTGCCAGTACTTTAGCCATCGCCGATAACCTTCCCCCACTCCAAAACCTATCTCCGCTGCCTCCTTTCAGCATGGTAACCAAGCAGTCCTCCTCCTACAACCCGACCTGCTTTATGATAACGCGGACAGTAAGATTTTGTCTGACCTCTGTAATCTTATAACTCTTATAACCCCCTCTGGAACAACAGCAACTACACCCACGCAAACCACTCAGATTACTACTGTCTCTGTTAATGCACCAGATGCTCAATCCTGCAACGAGGCACTCACTATACTTCTCATTAACGCAAGATCCATCAAGCATGAGATGCACCTTATCAATTCCGTCATTATCCTGTCCGGCCCCCAAGTAGTGCTCATCACAGAAAAGTGGCACGATGTTAACACTCCTGATACACAGCTGCGAATCCCGGGATACATCTCCTTCAGTAATGGACGTACCAATCACCGTGGTGGCGGATGCCTCATTTACGTGCGTGACGATTTTGGTGCCCTATCATTTCAAGAACTTTCAATCGGCAATCTGGAAGACTCGGTCTGGATTCAGACCAGTGGAGGACAGCACGATCTCTTAATTGGCTGTCTGTATAATCCTCCCCACACTAACACAATCGGCATACGCAGCCTAGTGGAACTCTTTACAGATGTATCCCTATTGCCTAACCACTATAAGATAATCGGTGGTGACTTCAACATGCCACAAGTGGCCTGGCAAACACAATCTGCGCCACCCAAATACCGTGCCTTTGTGGACAGCACATATGCATTCGGGTGGACTCAACACGTGCGTGCACCCACTAGGCACAACAACACCTTAGATTTGCTTTTTACAAGCGGAGTCGCACATCTGCTAGCGTGCTTGATAGTCTCCCTGGATGCGATCACAAAATGGTAAAACTCTCTTTCCAACTACCCATCACGCGTCCCCCTGTGGCTAGAACAATGTGTTCTGTTCGGCCCTTCAAACGTATCAATTGGACAAACTTTGCTGTACTTCTGAGATCCATCAGCTGGGTTGCCTTCTTTCTGGCTACAGATGTGGGCACTGCCTCTTCAGCACTATATAGAAACCTCACTTACCGCCTGGATATACTTGTACCTATAACGAAACAAAAACAATACAGTCACCGCAGGACGCATCTCCCCTCGCAAACTGCTCGTCAAGCTCAAAAAGCTACGTTCGAAGTACAGCAGGACCCAAGATTACTTCCTCATCCGCATCAATGAAATCCTGTTGGCGTGGAGAAATTCATTAACTACCGCAAATCTGTCCGAAGAACACACTGCTCTAAACTCTATCAACCGTATCAAAGCCCTCAATTCCCTGCTGAGGCGCAGAAGCAACCCCGCTTCGAATTCGATTAACTCGATTATTCGTCCAGACGACTCAGTTACCAGTAACCAAGCTGAAATATGTGAGGTCATGAATCGCTACTTCTGCGACTCTTTCACCGCTGCTAACCTGACCCTGCCCCTTAATATTCTTAGTTGCACCCATGATACTTTACGCGCAGTACCATTTGACCTGCATACCATTACTTGAGAAGTTCAAGCCCTCAAATTATCCTTCCATGCCGTACCTGATGGACTCCCATCGGCTCTGCTAATTCTAGGTGGCCAGGATATAGCCGTCCTCCTTCTAAACATCTTTATCCTTTCCATGAAACATAGAAAATTCCCCTCCGCTTGGAACCAGGCAGTAGTCATGCCAAGACACAAAAGGGGAAGCCGTCAAAACATTGAAAACTACCGCCCCATTAGTCACACCCCATTCGCTTCACGGGTGATGGAGAGGATCATCAAGGAAGAGCTCCTACGGTTCTTGATACATCGTAATCTCATCAACAACTCCCAACATGGATTCCTCCCGTCTAAATCCTGTCAAACATGCCAGCTGGAGTTCCTGAACAATGTTACCGCCATGGTTGAGTGCAGGAAAGCTCTGGTCATCATCTTCTTGGACATAAAAGAAGCGTTCGACCGAGTTAATCATAATGGACTGCTAACTAAATTGGCTTCCTACGGTATATCGAACCAGTTGCATTCCTGGTTCTCTTCCTACCTCTCCTGTCAAACACAGTTGGTGAGACTAGGAGACTTCGAATCCTCACGGAAACCAGTTACGAGTGGTGTGTTCCAGGGAAGTGTACTGGGCCCTATACTCTCCCTACTTTACATCAACGACGTATTTCAAGTCTTTGAATATGGAAGGGCGTACTTGTTCGCCGATGATATCAGTTCGTATTCTCCTTTGACCCGGGTAACCTAAGGAGCGGTCTCCTCAATATTCAAAATGACCTTAAAGCATTAGACTCCTGGTGCAACACATGGAGGCTTGACTTCTGCAAAGTGCAGCGTCCTGTCGTACAAATGCACTGTGCCGCCTAGTGCGCTAACCCTGAATGGCGTCTCACTGTCAAACCGTAAGGGATCTCGGAGTACACTATTCAAGCTCACTAAAATGCTCGGAACAAGTTAGCTATAGTGTAGCGAAAGCCAGATCCGTCATTGGTCACATCTGCAAGAGAATGCTTGTAACCGAATCCAGACTCACTCTGTGCAAGGTATGCGCTAGACCTCTTCTGGAATACTGCGCAATAATACTTACCAACTCCAGAAAGAGTGACCGAATAGCAATTGAGAAAGTACAATGCTCATTCACAAAGCGCCTGCTTTGCCCTTCTACTCTCAACTACCGTGAGCGCTGTAAACTTCTTGGCCTTGAAGCTTTATGGTTACGAAGAATGAGACTCAACCTCACCTTCTTATTACAAACGATAAACAACCCAAATACGAAGCTTGAAGGACATATTCAACAAAATGGTGACTCTCGGTATCCACTTCGCCATAGACCCTTAACCATTACCCTGCCCACAGCCCGCACTAACTTGCGTAACAACTTCTTTCTCTACAGATTCGCTCGCATCTGGAACAGGCTACCATTACAAGTTGGGGCATTCAAAAATGCTGCACAGTTCCGATCAGTCCTACATAGACACCTTGCTACCCTGCCTACATGCGAGCTCTTTAACACCAATATACCGGAGGATGAACTTTGGGAACATGGCCCAGAGCACCTCTAAGTTTGCAAATCCTAAAATATCGGACACAGGACCTACCAAATAAATCTCCTTTACTCTCTGGGACCGTCTACGGCACACAAAACAAAACTTGTGGTCTGCGCACAGTTGCTCCATTGCCACGCAGTCTGTTGATTTATTTATTGAAAATGTAGGTGTCCAGTAGTGGTCAAACTTCTTAATGATATGGCTACACCAGCCACTGATACATCCTTTTCTATAGCCACTATCTCTGCTTAGCAGCAGCTAGTCGACATAGCTCCTATTTTATTTTGCGGATAACCGGAGCTCTCTAGGAGTCGCTCCTTTCTTACAATGTTCATTCGCTTGGATTGTTTGAATCACCGCTCAGCTGGTTTGTTGACCAATTCTGTGCCATAGTAGGATCCACTAGTAACTGAAGGCTTAATCCGAACTCTATGGCTGGCCTCTCATCTCTCTCCTCGAGTGCCGTTATCCGCCGTTCGTCTTACTGGAGTAAAATCTTTTTCTTGACAGAAGCTGGACATTTTTGGCTCCATGTAGCTTACAAGGGGTCGCACCTTGACTCCAATCTTCACTTTCCTCTGACGTCTGTCTCTCTAAGCTTTGCTCACATGTTGCTTTCGTCATGGAAACTGTAGGTATCCAGTAGTGGTCAAACGTCTTAATGATATGGCTACACCAGCCACTGATACCTCCGTTTCTAGAGCCACATTCTCTGCTTAGTGGCAGCTAGTCGCTATAGCCTCAATTCAACCCTGCGGATATCCGGGGCTCGCTAGGTGTCGCTCCTTTCTTACAGTTTATTCTCTTGGATTGTTTGAATCACCGCTCAGCTGGTTTGTTGACCTATTCTGTGCCACCGTAGGATCCACTAGTAACTGAAGGCTTAATCCTAACTCTATTGCTAGCCACTCATCTCTCTCCTAGCGCGCCGTTATGCGTCGTTCGTCTTGCTCGCATAACTGCTTCTTCTTGGCAGTAGCTAGGCATTGTTGGCTCCATGTAGCTTACAAGGGTTCACTCCATGACTCCAGCCTTTATTTTCTGCTGACACCTGCCTCTCTAAGCTTCGCTCGCATGTTGCTTTCTTCATGGAAACTGTAGGTATACAGTAGTGGTCCACTAGTAACTGAAGGCTTAATCCGAACTCTATTGTTGGCCACTCATCTCTCTCCTAGCGCGCCGTTATGCGTCGTTCGTCTTGCTCGCATAACTGCTTCTTCTTGGCAGTAGCTAGTAATTGTTGGCTCCATGCAGCTTACAAGGGGTCACTCCTTGACTCCAGCCTTCATTTTCCTCTGACATCTGTCTTTCGAATCTTCGCTCGTCTGTTGCTTTATTCATTGAAACTGTAGGCATTCAGTAGTAGTCAAACGTCCTAATTTTAGGGCTAAACCGGCCACTGACATATTCTTTTCTATAGCCACTATCTCTGCTTAGCAGCAGCTAGTTGACATAGCTCCCATTTTATTTTGCGGATAACCGGAGCTCTCTAGGAGTCGATACTTTCTTACAACGTTTATTCTCTTGGATGTTTGCGTCACAGCTTAGCTGGTTTGTTGACCTAATCTGAGCCACCGTATGATCTACTAGTAACTGAAGGCTTAATCCGAACTCTATTGTTGGCCACTCATCTCTCTCCTAGCGCGCCGTTATCCGTCGTTCGTCTTACTCGCGTCAACTCTTCTTGACAGCAGCTAGTCATCATTGTCCCCATATAAGGATGGAGTCACTTTTTGCTATCCTACTTTTTTTCTTGAAGGTTTTTCTCTCTAATCGCTCGCTCGTTCAATTACGTATTGAAACTGTAGGGATCTAGCATTTGGGCAAACCTCTTAATGATATGGTTACATCAGCCACTGATACCTCTTTTCCTATAGCCACTATCTCTGCGCAGCAACAGCTGGTCGCTGTAGGCTCTATTTGCGAACACCCGTAGCTCGCTAGTGGTCAGTCCTTCCGTGGAATGTTTGTGCTCTTGGTATAGTTTTTTTAATTGCTCAGCTGGTTTGCTGTCCTATCCTTTGACACCGTAGTTATTAAATAGAAACTAGAATGATTAACCTAACAGGTACTTTTGGCCACTGAAACCCGGTCCACTATCTCTATTTTTTGATCGTCTTACCTTCAACACTTAGTCTCCCCTTCATATTCATTTGATATTAGCCTGCTTCTGGTATGCTCAGCTTCCTATCTTCATATACCCATGTACATTATAGCTATTGTGTCTTAGGTAATCCTTATCCCGTGGAGCACATAGAAATAAGGCCACATCATCACTGTATCTTTTGGTTTCTGATAACAACAAATCGTGACTACACACCAACCTTCTAGTCTCAGGTAGAATTCGAACATCGTTAGATTATACATTATGAATTTCTTGCCGGAATCCTGCTCTTCATCCTTATGCACATGAAAGTATTTTACCCATTAGGCCATGCCTTCTGCGTAATTAAAAATATATTTAGCTTAATAGCTGTTACACAGTGTACACTAGTTGTCTCAAATAAATGTCTTAAAGTAGGATTTTGATCCAATGCTAGGTATATTGACTGTCCTTTTCGGTCTTCTCTCGGCCTGTTCCTTTCTCCCTTTTCTCTGAGGTCGTGAACAGCTGAGAGATTTGGGATTGAACTGAGGAACTGCCTCCCTCTGGGATGGGACGAAATAACCAACAAGAACTTACCTGGAACCTGGCATCACTTCCATTCTAACCATTTGCACCCAACCACCGATGTCCATTAAGGGTAGCTGGACACGAGTTCCTCGCTCCCCGGCAAATATACATAATCAGAGCAGCCTTTACGTGGTTCTGCGAAGGATCAACACATCATTTTCAAACAGAATGTTTAGTACCCGACCTACCAATGGACAGTACCCAAGAAAGCAATAGGCAACCAGCCAAGGCATCAGCCAGCAGAAAAATGGGCACAACCTGACCGCGAATAACCGAGCAAACAAGCGTTCAACAAGAAACATAGCCAGCTACAATTTGCCATTCAATGGGTTGGCGGCAGTGTTCCGGGACGTGGTGGTTTTCGCCTGGCAAGCGTTCTCCCTATAAAAAGCCACAAATGTCCGTTTGACAACACTGAAACGTGGCGTATGTGACTCGCCACCGAATAACGTCACAGCTCATAACTTCACCCCGGCAGGTCAACTAGCGTCACAATCATAGATAGGTTCGTTAAACTGGAACTTCACATCTGCATATACTGTCGTCCTTTTAGTTCCTACGATACGTTGACCTTTGCGTTACTTGTGCACCAACTAACTCTATGGGCATATATCTCTTGAGCGTGCTCTTCCATTATCTTCCAATGGATCATGCAGGATTCTCAATCTATTATTAGCTGAGGTCCCGTATCTCATGACAACCGAATTATTGTTTCGCATTTTCACCATTGTACAGTTCCAATCATGGACATATGAACAATTTTCTACTGTCACTGTTAAAGTTGCCATAAAATGTTTGTACAGTTGTACATATCTGATCATGCCTCCATGGGCGTGTCTCGCATAGTCGAGAATAAACTATTTATTTATTTATTTTTTATTTAACGGTCTACTTAAACCAATTGGACACCGACGCATTGGAATAACTGTTTAGCAACCGCAAACGAGTGGCATGGTGTAACGTTTCACTGACAGCTGAAAGCCTCACTTAGCGCCGCTAATGCGCTAAGTTGGACTGGGGTGCTGCCTATGATCCTCTTTAGGATACGAGCAGCCCTAAATGCTGATCAACTTAGGTCTAGCGCCGAGTTAGTACAGAGGCAGCCGCCTCGTTTACCTAGCGATCTTTACTCCGGTAGTCCCGGAATACCCCCTTACGACGCGAATTGCTCTCGTCAGCTAGCCAGGAGCATGCGTCAGTACAAGCTTTCGGACTGTAAAAAACACTGACGTAAATCTTTTATTCCACAAGGCCTGCAGCATTGTCCGTTCGTTTTTCAACACCTCTATGGTCCTCGCAGACCAACAGAGCAATTTTACAAAGGTTCTTCCAAGCTGAGTCAGTCTAAGGACTGCGAATTTATCATCGGCCGTCAAGGTAAACAGTAAGCCGTTACGATTGATCGTGTCAAGTTTGCCCACGTGGAACCTAGTGCAATGAGGAACCTTGTTTGTCCTTTGACGCATTACGTCAGCCTATGATAAAAGACTCACTTGCTTCCACAACCTTCTGACCTCAAGCCTCACCCTCCATCCAAGCCTTACATTGCAGGTCCGGCGCTTCCCATCAAACCAAACGCCACGTATTCAGAAATTCCTCTAACTTTGCGATCCGATAGAACGTCTAAGACGAGGCTACCTCCGAGCCGAACAAGTCGACAAGACCGGGTAGGAGTGTTCTTTGGCCAGTGCAATTAGAGGCTTTTTACTTTTTCTACTAAGGGCTTAGGATAAAATATGCTACCTGTGGAGAGCTAATACGGAGGGATGTAGTTGCTTGTCGTCCGCAGTCAAGAGGCGCGCCAAATGCAAATATCGTGCGTTTTCAAAAAATGGGGGCGAAGTTCCGACATGCAAGCCGCCTAATTCCCTAAAACACAAGAAAACTGCAATTTTAAAATATTTAAAAATAAGTTACATACGCATAAGGAGAGAACTTCAAGTCAGTACACAGCCCCTCCTAGTAGGGCATCCGTAGGTGCCCCTTCGATCTTTTGTGGACGGTCCTTTGCGAGCCAGCCTTCTGCGAGGACGGTAATGAAAGTTGATGCAGCTGCTAGAGGAGAACCATGCAATCAGACCCTAGCGGGCTCCCACCCTTATCTTTCTTAACTGTGCAAAAACACAGAATGGAGGGAAGTTCATCAGCTTCAAATGTTCGTGAGTATCAAACCTTCGTCTATAATTCATCCTGCCCGGTTGGTATATGGAACGGAAGCAAAGGCAGTAACAATGGTGACGAGAGGAAAAGCAACAATGCCACTCACCGGATAAGGTAGACGCCAACCAAACCGCAACTTTCTGTGTACTCAAAACCTTTTCTTCCTTTTTGGGTTTTCAAATGATTTTGCGTTCTTTTTATAATTTCTAAAACTTGTGGCACTTTTCTGGCGTTTTCAGGAGCATTTACCGAATTTTGCGTGCTCTCCCGTACCCTCATGATTGGTTGTTTATTTTCATACCGGACATATACGGCGCGAGCGGTGTGCTATAATAAGCCACACTAGCTGGATGCGACTACCTGCGTTAGCTTGGTATCATCAGACCACCTAACAGCATCAGGGGCGTCACCACTCCGCATCGTACCATATGTTTAAGGGAACCAACATACCTGTGGGGGCAAACAAACGTAGTGTGTCGGAAACCACGCTCTTATTTCATTCTGCAACATTGCAGTTTACCGATTTGTTTTAACATTAAAAATGACCACTACGTATCCCGACGGCACTTACGTTGACACAGATTTCTTTGGTGAGTATGGTGCAGCACCTTTCTTCGCTCTGGTTGACCCGCTTCCTATTCTTGTAACCTGCATAATACACTTTGGGTTCGGTCGCATACTACTTCTATGCTGTCCCACAGTTTGTCGCATCTCTAACGTAATATAGTTTACCGGCTAGGATATTAGGCGACACCCAAGGTCCAGGACACACCGCCCGCCATTATAATTTTTATTGTGTTGGGCACCTTGCAGCGACTTTGTGTTTCTCTACTTGCGTGCATTTAGTGTTCTAAACTGCCATACTTTCTATTCGCTTTTGCAATGAAAATCTAAATAAAACACATTCTACATGATTAACGCCGGGGTTAGTCCATCCACCTGTGTTGGAGAATGATCCTTCGTTATGGTTTTTACCTAGAATTCATTTCTCCATTCGTAGGATTTCTACTTATTTCGCCAAGTATTATCAGCTAATATCTCGCCTTCCTCACAGTACGGCCTCGCAGGTGAGAGACATCATATTTTCCCCTCTTGTAACGCAATATGAGAATCTTAAAAAAGGCTATTATACAGCGAATCACGCTTTATGATAAGGTTCGTCTGCAGCAACCATTTAGTGAGCTACAACTAGGAGCTAGGATGCCCTCAGCCTTGTTGTACGAAGCGCAACAGCGCATTGGCACGTCCAACATGGATGTGGAGATGCTCAGCGAGCTGTCGATACAACCCCTTCTTGAAAGTACTCAGGCCATCATTGAAATAGCAAGTGACTAGCCAGCCACAACGATCTCAGAAATAGCAGACGGCGTCATTGAACGGCACCAGCCAGAGACTAAAATCAAAGCATTTCAGTAGCTTCGTGATGACAGAGCCACAAAGGCCCGCGACTAGCTAAACGTCGGCAATAAACGCCCTATCATCGCACAAAGCGTCGCTACAGTGCCAGATAGAGTACACCTTAAAACTTAAGCACCGCAGGCGCTCTGCATCGTCGCCAAGTCGCATGAAACCGGATGCCCCAGGTCGATGCTATCACCATTCGCGTTTCAGTAATAAAGCTTGTGAGTGCGTACAGCCATGACAGTTCTCCTAGAGAGGGGAATTGCCACGCCACCTACGAAGTCGAAGTAAATGAAA
The DNA here is from genome assembly GCA_944474145.2 of Dicrocoelium dendriticum. Classification (NCBI taxonomy): domain Eukaryota; kingdom Metazoa; phylum Platyhelminthes; class Trematoda; order Plagiorchiida; family Dicrocoeliidae; genus Dicrocoelium; species Dicrocoelium dendriticum. The sequence continues at coordinate 18,297 of CALYDF020000288.1, forward strand.
GCCGTCCCATCAATGCTACGAATTATGATTCCGAGATCCAGTTCTTAGTTGATACCGGGACGGAACTCAGTAACATTTCCCATACGCCAGGTGTGCATGCCGCCTCTTTATCGACAAGCCTAAGTGCTTCCAATGGAACACCATCAGCCACCTTCGGTCATCAGGCGCTTAAGCTAGACCTAGGTACCCATTGCCATCATCGGCATTGAAGTTCATAGATATTTCGACCGCTTGGTCGATGAGAAACGCCAGATGATACTTGACACTGCAACGAAACTCGGTGTACGTTGCATCACCGCCGACATCGCATCCGTCACACCGGCCTACGTCGTTCCATAGACCTCGCCTTAATACGCCAACCTCTTTTCCCAGTATTCCAAGCTCGCTCAGCCAATGAACGCAGCTTTGCCCCTGGCATCCCAAGCCACGCACAACGTAAGGTCAAACGCCGACCCTTCTCAAGCCGTTCACGCAGACTATCGCCTAAGAAACTTAAGTTAACTATGACGGAGTTTGAGCATCTGCTCGAACACTGAATAACCGCCTTTCCGCCAGCACTTGGTCCAGTCATCTGCAGCTGGTCCCAAGAAATCTGGTGATACCACCCTTGTAGTGTTTACCGCGTACTGATTCGGCAAACCGCCAAGATAGGTATCCTATCCCTCGTATGCGAAAACTTGCCGCATGCCTCACAGGTAGGACGATCATTAGCTGGATCTAACTGAATCGCGCTTATCACCAGTAACATATAGAATAAAACGACATACCTAAAACAATCAGTGTCACCCCTGTCGTATTTTTGAATATTTACAAAAGCCATTTGGAAGGCGCAACGCCGCACAAACCTTCCAACGCCTTGTTCGCGATGTCATTTTGACCGAGACTTCGCTTATTCCTACTTCAACCATGCTTTAATAGCCAGATCATCAAAAAAAGAGCACCTTAATCAACTTGATCATCTTTAAACTACCTTACAGCGCTTGCCCCAACACGGCGTCACAGTTAACCCGACTAAGTGCGAACTCGGCAAACCAACGGTAGGATTCCTAAGCCACTTGGTTTCATCGTCTGGCATCAAACTTCTTCCTGAGAAGATCCAAGCAGACAAGGAATTCACAGCGCCGGCGGCATTCAAGCCTCTCCGTCGATTTTGTGGCTTGGTGAACTATCATCGATACATCATTCCGCGGAGTGCGCAGCTCATGCATCTCTTGACTGGCCTTCTCAGAAGGAATGAACATAGGTTCGCTTTCCCTGACACAGCACAAACAGCATTCGCAGAGTTCAAGGATGCTACCTCCAACCTAGCTCTCCTCGCTCATTCAGAATCGACTGCACCCCTTTCTATCATGACTTATGCCGCAGATGTCGCGGTGGGAGCCGTCCTCCAACAACAAGTTGATCAGCAATGGCAAACCCTTGGCGTTTCCTCCAAACGCCTAGCCAGCGGAAAATAACTACAGCAAGTTAGGCAGAAAACTGCTCGCCATTTACACATCCATATACACGTTCCGGCACATACACAAAGGCCGCGATTCCACGGTCTACCCTGACGACAAACTCCTAAACTTCGCGTTTAACTCTGCTTGCGACCAATATTCACCACGTGTAACAAGACACTTAAACCTTGTCACACAGTTCACTGCTGACATACGTCATGTCTCAGGTGTCGACAATTCCGTCGCCGACGCCATCTTACGCGTCAACATCACTCGCCGGTCCTTGCCTAACGTCGACCTCGCCGCCTTGCCATCGGCTCAGGCTCAAGCTGAAGGCATATAACACACTCTGCAGTCCACTTCACTGCATGTGCAACATGTAGTTCTCCAAACCACGGAAGAAACTATCCTCTGTGACCCTTTCGCAGGTTGTACTTAACCCATCATGTCCGTCTCCTTCAGACGCCTAGTCTTTGACGCATTACACTCATTTTCACATCCCGGTATCCGTGCGCCTTTGAAACTGGTCACTGAACGGTTCGCTTGGCCGCGCGTAAACCAAGATATTCGTACCTTGGCGCGCACCTGACTTCGATAACAGCGCTTCAAGCTGCATCGTACACCCGCCGCCTTTTTGTTCATTTCACGCCTCCGACTTTCGGTTCTCGTATGTAACCTTAGACCTGGTAGGTCCCTTGCCTCATTCAAGCAGATTCGTATACATTTTTACAGATGTCGACCGCTTCACCAGATGGCCAGAAGCCAATCCCGTAACAGACTGCACAGCTGAGGCTGTTAGCCGGGACTTAGACTAGTACGTCTTGCACTACGGGTGCCTATCCACCATTACAACTGACCGAGTACCGCCTTTCTAATCTTCACAATTGGCTATGTCTTTCAAGTTTTTCGGCTGTCGCCGCACTCATACCACAGTGCGTCACCCAGCAGCCAACCGTTTAATTGAACGCTTGCATAGACAAAGTAAAGCCCCGCCTTGCGTATCTGCCGACCCTAGCTGGAGCGGAAAAATTTCGCGGTTACTCTTAGGCATCCGCAGCCGTATCAAAGCCGACTTGCAACATGCCTCAGCAGAGTTGGTTTATAGCACAACGCTGAAGTCGCCGGCATTCGTTTCTCTTACAGCGTTGGCGGGCATGCCTTCGCCGAATTTTGCGTCCTCTGTAGCCCAACGCATGTGTTCACTATGCCCGACTCCGCCCCGTGAGAAGAGTAGAGACGTGCGAATGCACAGCGCACTGGCTACCTGCACTCACCTTTTCCTCCGCACCGAGGCAGTGCGTTGTTTTCTCCAGCCTCCCTACACTGGCCTTTTAGAGTCCTGCAACGGACGCCAACATTTCACATTAGACCAGCATTGTCACCGAACAACGGTGTCCATTGATCGCTTCAAGTTTGCTTTCTTTGACGAACCACTTGCCACCCATCCCGATGCTATTACACAAGCCCCGCACCTGCAGTGACTACCCGAGCACTGGCTGGCTAGTCGAACAACCTCCACGTGGTGTCAGCTGGGTGGTTTGGGTTTAACCCGTTCCCGCAGGTAGTTCGGCGGCGGTGTTTCAAGACGTGGTGGGTTTCGTCTGGCAAGAGTTCTCCTTATAAAAAGCCACAAATGTCTGCTTAACAACACTGTGACGTGGCGGTCGTGACTCGTCACAAAATAAAGTCACTGCCCCGTGGATATCCGGATAATGCTATCCAACCTACGGACACCAATCTCCTACTCGCATATTGATAACGGTACCAAACATTGATTATTAGAGCTGCACAACTACAAGCACAAAATACACGGCTACATACACATACCCATGGTTGGCGGCATCCGGTTTCGGATTTGCCTGTCACTGTGGCCAGTCACAGGACGCCTGCGCCTACAGAGGGACC
>CALYDF020000289.1:0-21517 GCA_944474145.2 Dicrocoelium dendriticum
GAGAGGCAGGGGGTTTGGCACATCGTTAGTTTACTGGCTCATTCGGATTGGTGTCCTGGCTCTTAGCTCGAAGAAGTCCATAATCCAACTGCCACCCAGCGATCGCCACGAGGAGGCGTCCAACACATGAGCTCACGGCACAGCAGTAGCACCAGTGGGTAGACCATTTGTCAGGATCTAGCCACTGCAAGCCGCAGCGCACCGTAAGCTCTCCCGCCACTGCGAACAATCAGTTGACTAATTAATTTGTCGATGTTACACTCTTGACGCATAAGCTTCATGAAAGCGATCTGTTACCAAATAATAAATAAACCGTCTCTTCGCAAATTACTTCAAAACCGTAACATAGTGGTCAGTATCAAGTATATTCTAACGGCTTGCATATTTGTAAGTCATTGACCTGATACACGTTGACGGGAGCAATAAAATCAATCTGTACCTAGTGCCACGGTTTGCTTGCCAATGTGTGCATCGTACTCAGCCTCAAAGCTGATCCATCGCCAATGAATGATATATATGATTTTCGGCGTCCGGTTTCGGATTTCCCTGTCACTGGTCAGTCACAGGACGCCTGTGCCTACAGAGACACCATAGGTGGCTTGCGCTGCACCACCCACAGCTCCAACCACACACCCCATATTCAGTGTAAACCCGAAGGAGTAAGACTGGGAGGTATGTGGATAGGGGCCACCTTTCATCAACGGAGCCGGATCATACTCCTTCACAGACAAACACAAGCGCGCTGTATTTGGAGAATCAAGCGAACACAATGCGGTGGCTGGATCGTAGTCCGCTCTACACTGAGTGCATGGAACCACTCTTCGAGACTAGCACGGCCACAAGGACCGTGCACCCTGTCCCCTCCAGCAACGACCAGCTGTCTCCTGGAGCCAGATGGACGAGGTAGTGGGTAGTAGACAAGTAGACACCTTGTCGACATGCACATCAAGCGCAGCCACACCTGAGATGTCAAACAACAACCAATCATTCGAAATGCCGAAATGGCATAGAGTAAACGCATATGACGACATAAATACTCGCTAAATGAGCATATGGAAAAAGGTGGTTAAATGTGAATGCGCGATAAGTACAAAATGTCCGAAAGTTAGTTAAAACATTCCAAGCGCGATACAATTACGCAAGGCTATCACAATTTGCATGAGCGACGTGTGTAAGTTGGGAGGTTATCAAGTACGCAGAATAAACCAAATAAAATGTAATGAATTTTATCCGTATTAAACAGACCTAGTTTAAGTGTGTTGGTTTGCCCCAGCTGCGGTGAAGCATCATGAATGTGACATATATATATATATATATATATATATATATATATATATATATATATATATATATATATATATATATATATATATAATCTGTCACGGTTTCGAAGCAATTTGCAAATAATCCATTGATTTCTTATTTGGTGGCGGTTCGCTTTGACGAGGCTTTTTCATCATGAGTGTAATATTGTCAAATGAATTTGTCAACCGATTGTTCGCAAAACTCTCTTTACTACATGTATGCTTTTCTCATCGGTAAGAACGCTTTGTGTTTTCATGATTTATCAGTCGAATTGGGCTTACTGTGAGTAAACTCTTGGTTCCCACTGCCCTGCTCGGTGGTTGAGCACTGGTCACTCCACTGGTCTAACTAAATGGAAAATGATGGGATTGACCGTGGGATCTTGGGTAGCCTCTTGTGGTTTATTCTGAAAGCACAGGCACAAGTCCGACTCAATGTAATTAATGACCCATGAAAGCCATCCCATTGTTTTTTGACAATCTTGATGGCTTGACCGCTCTGTTCGTATGAGACCTAGCCACTGCTGTTCGAGTGCTTTAGAACCCAAGCGTGCTACACAAAGTTAGATACTGATCACTTTACTAATTTCGTGTATCTCTCATCTATCATCTCTAGCACCGTGCTTTACATAGTACTCCAGATTAGAATACTTACACTACCGAGTTCTAGTCTGTTGATCGAACCCCATGTGAGCTGGTTGGGTGTTAGCGTGTGCTTTCTTTCAGATAATTAATTGCTTAATGGGGAATCGCTAATTATATAATGAACGACAAATTAATAGATTTCTCTGCTATGCTTTTACTTAACGACGATCAAGTTACCGTGCAATATTCCGTGCCCAAGCTAGTGCGCTATTTTTTTCCTACTACTTAACTAATTCCCTCTATACTTTTATGGCAATCACCGCTTATTTGAAATCTTTTACCGCTGCATTTTATCTACTCAGACATCCCATTGTTGTTCATTTGAAGATGAGCTTCATTTACAACAGAGCATTCATGCTGCTTCGATACTATTGAATGTTTCCACTGCACAGGCCGACCTCTAGCCATCTCTCCTCATCAATAGTAAAACAGTCCTGGTCGCCTTTCTCTGACGTTTTTATGGGTGAAAAATTGCGGTACTTACGTAAAGTTTTTATACACCCAGTACATCCTGAGCACCTGGGCATACTTTTAATATCGGTTCTTATGATTCTGTTCTTGTTAATCTGAGCACAGGATCCGCATTATCTTTAGTTATGCTTTCGTAAGCGTTCAGACATTAAATGCAGCTTCATTAAATTGTGATTTATATTTCGATTCTCCAGAGCTTCACTCCATATCTATGAGTTGATCAATTGTCGATGGGTTGACGAAGTTACACAACAATTGGAGAGTCTTCAATATCAGTCAGCCTCTTCTCAAACACGTGCTGGTCGTTTAGAGGCTCCAGTGGATGCTGCCGATGATGTGTAAGTCATTTTATGTTGCGTATTTAACCTTCGTTTCTTTCCCTGACACGCACATTCATATATACCATTTCGACCTGAAATTGGACGTTTTGCAAACCACATTGGATGTTTCGCAGATCACATTGTGCGTTTTGCAAACCACTTTGGACGTGTCGTAAAACGCATTGAATGTTTTCAAATAATAACATTAATAATACCAATGTATATTCGCGGGTTTACGTGGCATGCTCTTTTCGGCATGATCAAATTTTTATAATTGCTTCATGTAATATTTAGAGACAGAAATAAAAATCATATCTTTACCATCCACGGTTATCCAGTTCAAAGCTTTGAATGAGCACAGAATAATTCATGGTGTCCTGACGGAGAGCTCCGCGTTCGGACGGAACAAAGTTTTCTTTTCTTTAGGTGTAGGATGTAGGTCATCTGTGTGTTGATAAAAGAAATATTATGGTTGAAATAATACTTATTGGACATGGCATCAGATTTATGCTAAAAATGCTTTCTGTACATTGTGGAATTATAGGGTGAAGACGGAGGTAGTTATTAATTTTCAGTTCAGAAACTGTGCATATTATCCGGGACTGTCATACTGGGAGTTTAGTTTGTGGTGCATGAGGCGGTGCTTGACACTTGTCTATTTACTCAGGCGTTTTTGTTTGCCTCTACGCTAGGTGTAAATGCGTTAATAGGAAAAATTAAAGTGAAATTTTGGAAATAGGGTTGAACATGTAACCAGAATCGGTTAGCTTCACCTTGCTGCTTGACATGTTCACATTAGGGCAACAATGGCGGCATAGATAAGTAACAGAGGACCGAACATTTAGCAAAACAAATTAGACATTTTGCAAACCCATTTGGACACATTTTATTCTATGTGTCAACTCAAAAATTTGCTGACAACAAATGAGAAGTATGGCGACTAGACGATGTTTAGACCACATTGTAGTCATGCAAATGCAAACGAATCATGTAAGCAGCGGGTGCCTGTGCACACCCTTCTCTTGGTCGTGCACGTCTATCAAAGGCGATGGCTGAGTGTCCCCCTCTGTCCCATCGTCCTTCGCGTAGTTTATGTGCCCTATGCATGCACGCATGAACCTGTGTAGCTCTCTGACTACTTAACAATCTCCAGAAACAAATGTTACCTAACTTTGGAGAGTTACTGTGAAGCACTCGTATTGTGCACGGACTGCGATGCGCAATCTCAATGTGGAATGCGATTCTCATTGAAGCAAATCTTGGCCAATTCGATCACTTTGACCGTAACTGGTGAAGCAGATAGGCGGCGATCCAGTTGTCCCCTGTCACTCTATGGGATTACGCGTATTTTGTGTGTGTGTGTGTGCGTGTGTGATATGTGTGTGGGCTGACTAATGCAACACGATTATTGGAACATTGTAAGTTGTTATGACTCCACCAAACAATGTCCAATTTACATTGAAAATGATATATATATATATATATATATATATATATATATATATATATATATATATATATATATATGATGTGGACTGCATAGCCACAGTGGGCGATCTGTGGCACCACATTCGCGATCAGGTGACAGCTGCTGCCGAGGAGACCATTGGGCGCGCAAACTGTAAACGGCCTGATTGGTTTGATGACAACAATGCGACGATTGGCGCATTGGTGTCGGAGAAGAATGCAGCATTTGCTGCACAAGTCGCAGAAGAAGAGTCAGTTTCGCAAGCTTTGACGGCGACTGACCCGAGAGCTCCGTCGCATTAAAAATGCATGGTGGACGGAGAAGACGAAGCAGATGGAATGCTACACCGAACGCCGCCAACACAAGGAATTCTTTGACTCCTTGAAGGCGCTGTATGGACCGAGATTGGAGCCGCTGAGGACGGTGATCGATGGTAGTTCAGGCGCTACCTGCACCCAGACTACAGACATAATGCAGGTCTGGCGGAAACACTTTGAATGTCTTGAACAACCGTTCAGAGATCGACTGGCCTACATTGAATAGCCTGAAGCAGCACGATGTGAAGGCGGATCTGGCGGATACGCTGACACGGGATGAGACGCAGAGAGCACTTGCTCAGCTGCGAAACGGCAAGTGTGCCGGAGCCGACGGGATCCCGCCTGAAGTATTGAAACACGGTGGACCCGCGTTGTTGACTGCGCTGCACCACTTGGTGCAACGCGTGTGGATTGAGGAGGAGGTGCCTGCTGAGCTGAAGGATGCCCTTGTGCTACCACTGTACAAGGGAAAAGGGAGCAAGCAACGTTGCACGAATTATCGTGGAATCGACTTGCTGAGTTGTGTGGGCAAGGTGATTGCCCGAATCCTGCTCAATCGCCTCGTGAGTCAGATTGTGGAACCTAACGTGGCGGAAAAGCAATGTGGATTCCGTTCGGGTCGCAGCATTATAGATATGGGGTTTGCGACTCGTCAGTTGCAAGAGAAGTGCAGAGAACGACACCAGCCATTGTACTCGCTTTTGTTGATTTCACCAAGGCATTTGATAAGGTGAACCGCGAGGCATTGTGGCTGGTGTGTGGCAAGTTTGATTGCCCGGGTAAGTTTGTAAGTTTAATTGGATGTCTTCACAGTGGTATGCGAGCGAGGGTGCAGCTGAGTGGAGAGACCTCGGATGATTTTGCAGTTGTCTCTGGTGTGAAGCAAGGCTGTGTCTTAGCTCCTGCCCTGTTTAATATCTATCTTCATGCAATGTTGTCTTGTGCTTTTGATGCGGCTTGTGCTTACGGTGTTCGTGTGGAGCACCGTATTGATGGTGGATTGCTGAACATCCGTCGTTTCGGTGCGAGAACTCTAGTCTGTGAGACAACTATCCGTATTTTGCTGTTTGCTGACGACTGTGCGTTGTTTGCACACAGCGCGGATAAGTTGCAGCATATGGCTAGTGCTCTGGCTTCGACAGCGGCCAAATTCGGGCTCACCATCAACACAAGCAAAACTGTCTGTCTCTTTCAGCCTTCACCGGAGGTGCAATCTTCAATATTGCCGCAAATCAGCATTGGTGCTGAAGTATTGGAAACCACCTCCCGTTTTTGCTACTTTGGGAGTGTGATATCGACTGATCAGCAGCTACACGTTGGGTTGCATATTCGCGTGTCGAAGGTGGCAGCGGCATTCGGGAAGCCTGGGTACCGAGTGTGGAACAACCATCAGCTTAGCATTGGCACGAAGCTGATGGTGTACAAATCCATGGTGCTGTCCGTTCTTCTATACGGCAGCGAAACGTGGACGATGTACCGTCGGGATGTGCGATATCTCGAGCGGTTCCATCAGCAATGTCTGCGACGAATTTTGCGGATCGGTTGGGGCGCCAGAGTCGCAGACAGGGAAGTGTTGCGCCGAAGTGGGATGTATGCAGTGGACAGCATACTTTTACTGCGACACCTGAGATGGCTCGGTCATGTGAGCCGTATGGATTCGTCGCGGATACCGAAACAACTTTTATACGGTCAGCTGAGTATTGGGAAGCGGCACGTGGGGAAACCAAAGTTACGTTACCAGGACATGATTAAAGTGTGCCTCACACGTTCTAATCTTGATTGCAGATCATGGGAATCGAAGGCGGTTGATCGTGGTGCATGGCGCGATCTAATCACGAAGGCAGTTGCTGAAGTGCGGGAGAAAGCCCTCATGCATGCAGAGAAGAAGCGTCAGTTGCGGAAGCGGCAAGCACCGATGAATTGTACTCCATCGACATGGAGCGCATGGTGCTGTAGAACATGCGGTCGCGAGTGCCTTAGTCAGGCAGGCCTAGTGAGCCATGAGAGAGGTCACTCGGGACCACTGCCGAAGCGACGACGGGTCCCGCAGTGAACGTAGGCAGCACCGGCGCAGCGTTTGTAGGCACGCTGAATTCGATTTACTAACCGCATGCTTGCATGCTAAGTCTCTTTATTTCAGGTGGTGGGTTTTCGGTTCTCTCTTAACGCCTTTCTTTCTCATATAAATGTCTAGTGGGCTAGTGAGCTGTGCCATTAGGGGCCACTACAGAAGCGACGACGGGTCCTACAGAGAATTACGGCGTGACGGCGCAGCGTTTGTAGGCACGCTGAATTCGATTTACCAGCCGCGTGCTTGCACGCTAAGTCTTTTTATTTCAGGTGGTGGGTTTATAGTTTTTACCTTAATGCTTTTCTTTCTCATATAAATATCTCCCTGTACTCTATTTCATTAACTTGCGCACATCGCCTAAGCCAATTTTATTCGCTTTCCATAACATTTTTGCGTTCGTGGCATTCCGTAAACTATACTTCCTGACCTCGTGCACTTAGCTAGGATTTGTTTGTAATCAACTTATTACATATTCTATTTAATTAAGGTTTATATCACTGTTTCCTTATGCATTAATCGAGTTTTTATCTTTCTTTCTCTCTTTCAAGTGTTTGGCTGTTGTTTGATATCCCCGGTGGGGATGCGCTTGATGTGCATGTTGACAAGGTGCCTACCTGTCTATTACCCACTACTTCGTCCATACTGGCTCCAGGAGACAGTTGGTCGTTGCTGGAGGGGACAAGGTGCACGGTCCTTGTGGCCGTGTTAGGATCCAAGAGTGGTTCCATTCAGTGAGTGTGGAGCGGAATACGGTCCAGCCACCGCCTTGTGTGCGCTTGATTCCCAAATACAGTGTGCTTATGTTTGCCTGTGAAGGAGTGTGGGCCGGCTCCGTTGATGAAACGTGGTTCCCATCCACATACCTCCCGGTCTTATTCCTTCGGATTTACACTGGATATGGGGTGTGTGGTTGGAGATGTGGGTGGTGCAGCGCAAGCCATCCATGGTCCCTCTGTAGGCGCAGGCGTCCTGTGGCATGCCACAGTGACAGGCAAATCCGAAACCGGATGCCGCCAACCACATATATATATATACATATACATATACATATACATATACATATATATATATATGTTTGTGTGTGTTTGTGTGTGTGTGTGCTCGTTGGCAAAATATTTCCAACAACCGCCGTGCTTTTAAGTGAAACAACAGAGTTGGTTAAATTAACCTCCAGGAACTTACCCTATTTTGTTTTTATTGTCTGTGTAGAGGAAGACTCTCACCTCATACTCTTGTCTTTGCCGAGCCAGGCTAACTTTTTTTGTAAAGCTGTTGCTAGATCGGACAAACTGTAGCAGGTTAGAAAGGTGGAAGCCAACCCCGATCAGTATTATGTTGTGAGCATGAGCAACGTTTTACAGAAAGGTGGGAGTACGGTGGTGTCTGAAGGTTTTATGAAACAGGCAACAGGACCAGTATTTGCGTACATTAGGAAGGATACAAGTTAGGATGGTATTCGCGTTTTCCTCCGAAACTGCACATGCTTGTTTGCGCACTGGTGTTTACACTACGCGTTGTGTTCGGATTGCTGTGTACGGTTACAAAGCTCCGCTTCGTTTAGTGGCGCTGTCTGATTTTGGTTTCCGGACATGTTTTGCCACGCATTTGGCTGGTCATAATCCTAGTCCGACTTTAGCCTGTTGCTTTCCGACTGACAGAACCGCCGATAAGCCACATTACTTTCCCTTTATCGAAGAATATTCAATTTTGAGGAACCACAGTTGACTTGACATTATTGCTTTTAACGAGTGGATCTTTTGTGTAACCTTTTTCCACTGCATCATTTGCTAGATTTGCGTCACATGTACAGTCGTCTGACTACAGCTGTGTTCCCCGAATTCCCCAGAGCATCTGACTTAATCGACGGCTGCATTCCTTGCTACATTTGCTCGGAAATCTGCAAACAATTGTGTGGCCTGTACTCACGCATCAAAAAACGCATCTGTGTCTACGGCAAATTGTCAACTGCGTTCGCTAGCTTCGTCCAACTCCCCACTTTTGTCAAGTTTTACCGTGAACCATCGTCATTGTCCCCTTTCGTGATATCAAGATCTGAGCAATGAACTCTTATCTGGTGGAAAATTGGATGATTCGGATTGTGCGGACGATTCCCTCTTTCTGCTTGACATTTGTAGGACAGCTCATTCCAATCTCGCTAGATCGCTCCTAGGAGTCTCGCAGCTCCAGTATGTGAATTTTCGCAGGACCACTATCCACCTGGACTGTGACGGTAGCTGGAAGGTTTCGCGAGCGAGACTGATGTACGGGCAGTGGACTAAAAAGTCAACCAGCACAGCCAGCACATGCTGAATACAATTACACAGGCCGAATGCACAATGAGAAGTTGGTTTGCATTGTTATGTCACATACGGCTTTGGTCATAGCTGAAGGCAAGTGAGCTACCCGAGAGGACGGCACGCAGTGCATTGATGGCGAATCGACTGAACGAGCGGAACAGACGAGACCGACATGTGAGAAACCAATCAGCGCCGACGGTGCAAGCTGCCGACATTCGTCTGGGCCGGATGATCAACCTAAAATTGGCTTGCAGTATTGTGCACCAAGCGCAACCTTGTTCTATCTAGCGAACAGGCGTGAACCAATGAACTCAGGCAGATGACTAGCAAGACTCTCTTGCACTCATTTTGGCAGCTCTCCATCGATATTTGCTGCCTAACGGAAACTCGTTTACAGGGCTCCAAAACAACGCTGCGATTGCGCTCACCATCCTTACGTTCCGGTTGTACATTCACCTTGCGCTTATCCGGAGACGCGAACGCTACGGCGACTGGATACGCTCACGTAGGAATTGCGTTAACTGCGCGTGCTGAGACAGCTCTCATTGCCTTGTTCTCAGTCAACAACCGTCTCTGAGCACTCTCCTTGGAAAGCTGAGTTCGATCTTCCAACCAGGAGACCGGTAGACGCTGATTATTCATTGTAGCAGCGTACGCTCCCACGGACTGCAGATCGGATACTGCCAAAGCTGAGTTCTACCCTCAACTCACCGGCCTCCTCCGCAAGCAACCACGCACGGATATCGTGATGCTCACTGGGGACCTAAATGGGCAGGTCAGTAGACTGTATCTATATATGTAATCTCAACAGTCTAGCAACTAGACACAGAGCCAACAAAGGCGTGGAGATTGGCGAATAAGGAGAAGTCACTGCGTCATAATCATCGTGGCATAGTAGTTGAAGGTGAGCGACACACTTCAGCTAATATGCCGCACGCAGAAAGAAACATTTTGACCCAAACTAGTACAAACCATTTTAGTTTGTTTTTCACACGCTGATTGTTCTCTTTTTTGTCATTTTCAATGTTGATAGTATTAAACATGTAAATCAACACAACACTATACACAATTCTTCCACTCATTCCGGTTTCGGGTCATGTCTTCAAGAGTGCTAAGCCATTGGCGCTCCTCATCTTTGGGTCCCCATCCTGTAAGACATACGGATACAACAGCGGCTAGACACGACGTCAGCGATTTCATGTGCTGCCGCCAAGTGGAAGCCTGACCACCACGCGGTCGCCTCCAGCCAGGTCCTTGACGAGCGAATAGGGGGCGACGCGGTAGACGCTCAGGTGCCATGCGTAGGACGTGACCGAGCCATCTCAAGTGGCGCAAAAAAACCAGTATGTTGAAGGGAGTACTCGCATTCCCCAAAGTGCGACGTCGAACGTCATTACTAGTAACTCGATGTTGCCACCAAACACGAGCGATCCTCCTTAAGCAACCGTTATCGAAGGCAGAAAGACGACGCATGTCTTCCACGCGAATTGGCCAGGACTCGCACCCATACAACAATACTGAGCGAACTGATGCACTGTAAACGCGGACCTTTAGCGAGAATGAGACGTCGCGACGACGTCACAAGTGCCTCCGATTGGCAGATGTGGATGGAATTTGGCGAGCGAAGAGTGACTTCTTTGTTGATAATGCCGTCTGCAGAAACAACTCCCAATGTAGACGAAACTGTCTGCCTGTTCAAGTTCTGCACCTTGGTGAGTGAGCACGGGAGCAAGTGTAAGCCAATCCTGGAACAGAATTTTACACTTCGATGGGGCGAAGCTCATGCCATACGTAGATGCTTCAACCGCCAAACGATCTAGAATGAGTTGCATACTCTGAGGATCGTCACCAAGTAAGGCGGTATCATCAGCATAATCCAGGTCGGTCGCGCGCTCACCCGGTAGAAGCTCTAAGCCAAAATGTTTGAAACCTCCTAGAGCACTCAACAGGACGTTTTCGATTCCGAACTTATGGATGAATGGGACATAGGCCAGCCCTGTCGCACACTACTATTGAGAGCAAATGGCGAGGAAACCTTGCCGTAGACCCTCACTCTGCCGGAGCTATGAAGGTAAAATGCTCGTAAGATGACGATATATTTCGCTGGCACCCCACTCTTTAACAAGCAACATCATAAAACCGGTCGCTCAATGGAGTCAAAAGCGGCACGTATGTTAAGAAACGCAATTCTACTGGGCCTGCGATGAATGTAGCGATGTTCGAGGAGTCGGCGTAGCGTGAAGCTTTGATCCACGCATCCGCGGCCAGGACGCAAACCAGCTTGTTCTTCAAGGTGAGATGATTCATGTTTTGAGGATAGTCTACAGAAAAGAATGAATGCCAATAGCTTAGACGCAGCCGAAATAAGACTAACTTCGCGATGATTTACACATGAAGTACAAGTGCCTTTCTTGCAAATCGAGACAATAACTCATTTGCCCCAAGAGGTAGGTACTTCTTTTCATACCAGATTTTTACGGACAATGAGGTCCGCTGGTTACTGATCGCCACGCCGTCGCACCCAAACAGCTCAGGAAAAAGTAAATCTGAGCCGGAAGCCTTGTAGCGCTTCAAACATCGATGCTCGAGGCAGACTTCCGCTTCGCTGGGTGGGTTCAATGGGACGAGCCAGGGTGAACAACAAGGTGTACTGATGCACAGTGGAGGCCAGTTGAATTACGATTGAAAGTGCTCGGCCTAACGGTCCATACGCCTCTGTTGGTTGGTGATCGGAGACTCATCCGCCTCACAAATGACCTCACTGACACCAGGCTTCCTGAGGCCAGTGGATCGAATGAGTTGGAAAAGCTTGCGAGTGTTGCCAGAGAGGGCAGCGGTCTCCATCTATAAAGCACACTCAGACGACCGTGCTGCGCGATCCTTGCGTAGATTTTACTTGAGCAGCCGGTTGGCAGAACGGCGCCGCTCGTTGCAATCTGATTCCGCGGAGATATCTTTGCGGCGCTTGAACAGCTCCAGAGAACGAGCGGAGATCCAAGCCTTTAAAGGGCGTCGAGCTAAGCCGCAGTTTGACTGTCCGGAAATGGTAATCACTTTCTGTATACAAGTCCATTGTTGCTCTATGGATTGCAACTGAGCACTTATGCCAGTTAAGACTGATAGCTCGCCTGACCAGAGAAATCAGTTAATCTGTTTACTTCAATATTGCGGTGCTTCGTTTTTCGAGACACCCCAAAACACATCCAGATTTTCGCACAGATCAGTGCATGATCTGAGTCAACGGTAAACCAAAAAGATCTGCAGTCCAGTACGCTGCCACGTCAACTGAAGCTGATTGCAATGTGATCCATTGGGACCACGGTTGTGTTGACGAAATGGGGGGGGGAACGCTTCTTCGTACGCTGAGGTTAGTGCTCGAGTGCAATAAATGGTTGTCTTCGCACAATGCGAAAAGCCTCACCCCGTTATCAGAGCGGTCCTTATCGAACGCGTGGTGACCATCAAGGTGGCATGGTAACAGGTGGCCAACTCGTGCATTAAAACCCACAGCAAGGACAACGACATCCGACTTTTTAGCATTAGTCAGGAGCTGATGTAGCTCCCGATAGAAGTCATCCTTGACCGAGCCACTACGGCAGTCAGTTGGGGCGTACGCGGAGATCACAAACAAGTTGCGTTTCTCCTCGCCGCGCTTATTGATTCTACATAAACCCCAAAGCGGTATTGCATACAGTCGGCCGTTAATCGGGAACTAGTCCAGTAGTGCCGCCTCGGCCTTGAAAGTTAGTGATATACCTACGCCAGCCAAACTCGCTGAGGCTGCTTCTGATCTCCAGAAAGACGCAGGTGATGTCGGTTTTCGTGGGTAGTGGAAGATGTCAATGTAAGCAGTGCTGGGATCTTGCAATCCGGTTCCTGAAAGACAGCAGACGTCAACATCGAGTGACCCTATGGAGCGCTCTAGACCGACTGGCTGTCCGATCACCATAAGTGTCCGTACGTTGAAGCACGCCAGACGGAACGAGGATTGGGGATGAAGGAGAGTCGTAGGTTGAACTCCGTGGTTCACGGCGCAACCAGAATCGTAGCCAGATTGTTGAACACCTGAGTCGGGTAACGGAAAGTAAGGATTGTTAGCGAATAAACAATTGGCATTTGATGAAGTCGCGTGAACGTAAGAAGCAGAAACGGTAGTCGATGAGCACGTTGTAGATCAGTTCGTGGTTTTGTAAGAAGGCTTCATACTACTCGGTTGCCCAAGTAGAAGTAGAGTGTTGATTCAGGGGAGCCCACTCCGAGCCTCCGGCTAAATAGCCAAGCCGCAAGACAGCGGGGCGAATTCAGGGAATCGCGCCCATCGAGAGCCGGTGACTGTATGTTCGGATCATACGCCTTTTGTTTGGTGGATCACCAAATAAGGGCCCAATCCTCCTTATGAAATCAGCACAAAGCGAGGCTGATTAACGGGCTAAAAGTCAGCCTAGAACATTTACTTGACTTCGGATCATGCGCTCGTTTATGCTAAAGTCGTTCTGCGCTTTCAACGCACGCAATAGTCACCGGAAACGGCTTTACACAAAAAGCTGGCCACCCCAAGTATTCAGCCTATTTCAGAACTCATTAAACTCTAACATGCATCCTGTATTCTCTGACGTTGAGCTACTAAGCGCAGAATCAGAGCACCTTACGAAAGCACTATCCTGGTCTGTAGCTTCACTAGATGGCCTGCTGTACGCTGGATCTCCGCACTATCTGTCCATTTAATGGAAACTCGTCAAGCGATTCCCGCTGGATTTGTGTACAGCGCACTACGCAGAACCACGTATGCTGAGCTCAGACAACTCAGAACGGATCGCGAGACCTGGTGAACAAAACGCGTCGTTGAGATCGAGCAAGCAGTCTCTTCACGAAACTCCCGCCAACTTTTCCAGCTGATTCTGTTCACAGGTTGCAGAAAGCCAGCAGTGAGTGTGGTTTTGTGTGAAAATGATGGTGAACTAATTCACAGTCGTCGCCGTCGTTTGGTATGTTTGGCGGTACTTCCAACATCAGTTCAACTAGCCACCAGCACAACGGAGTCCATCTTCCGGAATTCACAGTACTCCCTGATATTGGAATGTTTCTTCACCGACTGAGACTGAGGTTTCCTATGAGCTTCGCTCGCTAAAACGCCACAAGTCATCTAGCCTAGATGAGTTGCCTTCGGCTATCTTTCAAGAACTCCGTGAACTGACATCCTTCTTCCATAAGATTTGGACTACCGAAACCACCCCATTCAGCTGGAGATTAGCGGACGTCGTACCTGTCTACAAAAAAGGAGACTGAACCATTTGTTCGCTGCCCTCATCTTGCAGAGGCTCGGTTGCTTGGGGTCAAGTCAGAATAAGCTTTATGTACCCTAATGGGTTCATTTTCAGCATTTACACCACCACTGCGGACACCTGGATGATAAGATAAATATACATGCTTGTGTAGAAAAGGGAAAATAACAGAACTGTTACTCCAACAAGCGCTCGCGCGGCTTGTTAATGACTTTCGCTGGGTCAACAAGCAAACGTGAGAGATAAAGCAAAACAGTATTACGCAACGATGACCTGCGGGAGAATAAAATTTTGTATTTCAAACGTGTAGAAGAGAAGCAGCGCGTTTTGGAAGGATCATTGTGAAGTGGATGAAATCGATCAGTTAGTATCTTAGAAGAAATTCATTGCTGGTATCAAGATGCCTAGAAATGATCAAATCAACTAAAGAATCTCTAGACAAGGCGCTGCATCTAAAAATGTGCTTTATAGATCGCACCAGTAAGATGTAGTCATTCTGAAGCAGTCCAAGGAAAGTGACAGGAGAGCAGTATAGCCAATGGGGAATAATACACGAGGTCACAAACCTAAATATTAAAGTACGAGGTACTGGAAGCAACTAAAGTCTGAAGGCATAAAAAGCAAGGTTTTTGCCTTTTTTAAAAGTTTTACAGACGTACGCGGACAAAAAAATGTTCTGGGACAAAAAATGCCGAAATACTTGATGGTAAAAGCTAGGTATGGAATTCTCATTCACAGTAAGTGTGGGTGAGAAAGCTATGAGGGGCTGCAACTTATCGCCACGTAGAAAAACAAATATTACATCCCTGCATTTATAAGCATTAAGCGTAAGAGATCTGGATGAAGACCATTCCACCAGATCTTCCATCCCAGGTTTAAGTGATGAGGAATCCTGGTTACTGGGGGACATACATCCCAGCACAACATCATCAACATATTTATACCCTATAAACATGGTTTGTATAGGGAGATGTTCAGCATACAAGGAAAATAGAAAAGGTGATAAGATCGCTCCCTTTAGAATACCACAGTCGGCTCGAAGGTCAGAGGATTTCTTACCGCTCAACTTGGTGAAGTGATTACGATATATAAAATAATCACGTAACGGATTACACACACCATTGTGAGCTCCATTTTCGGATAGCAGGTTTACCAACCTTGACCTATCCAGGCTTCCAAAGGCATTGGAATAATCCAGGAAAAGAGGCCGTACGGATTCACATTTTTGGCCTATTGCACAGACTATAGAATGAACAACATATGCCACTGCATCCAATGTGGACCTCTGGAGTCTGTACGCAAACCAGTAGATATTGTCTTCAGGAGCGGCTGAAAAAATCAGCGAAAATAACAGTCTTTCGAACACTTTTAAGAGCACAAATGTACATGTAATTGAGCGATACTTTTGAGATCCAGTTTTTAGTACTGAAAGTAATACTGGCCGTTCTCCAAATGTTCGGGATCACACCCGAAGTAAGGCATTTGTTAAAGAGGTCTGTTAGAGGCCGTGTAAGAGAACCAGCACACTAATACAAAGCTAATAGTGAGAGAGCATCCGGACCACAAGCTTTGCTTGACTTTAATCTTCTGCGTTCCTTGTGGACGTTGGTTTGATCGAAGGGCGCGGTTGGACTTGTGCTTGTGAAGAAGGGCAAGGAAGATGAGCTTAGTGAGGCGGAACTAAACTCCGAATTCAGATTATCCACATCCTCTTCACCTCTCCGGCTGCAAACGCTCTTACCACAGCTGCCTCAGATTCCCCCATAGATCGCGACAGTTATGGTTGCCTGGAACTGCTTCGATGTATAATTGGTTTAGTCATTTTATCTCGGATTTAATTGCCGTGGTTAGACTTTTGACACGGGTAGCATTCTTGCACTTTCTAGGCCCATTCTTTCATCTTTCGAAGTCGCTTTCGTAGTGGGGAGGAAAATCTATCTGCTCTTAGATCGTTTTAACAGGTCGGCACATGTCAAACCAATATTTGATGTAGTCCGTAAGATGGTCACATTCGGGCGACAAGTCCTCGTGGCTGAAGACCGAAAAATCAGTTAAAGAAAACATCGCCTGGAGCCTCGTAATATTTTCCATGTAGCAATGCAATGAATCACACTTCAAACAAATTTCTGATGCTCTGGCCACCGCAGAGGATAATCAACGGTGCCCTATCTGCTGCATCGGGCAGGGTGGATAGGGGTTTGGATGCTACTGCTCAAGCGTTCCCGTCTTCTTATTCCCTCTCTTGCGCTTTTTCACCCTTATCGTCCTGTTCCAGCTTCACTTTTATCCCCAATTCTCGGCCCTCCCCCACCTTGCTTCAATAGTCGCTTGCCTTTTACTTTCAACTCACATGTGAACGCGGAGCGTCATTCCTGCACTGTCAACAGGCCCATGTCCAAGCAAGCGGTCAAACCAGTTCATCGGCTTCCATTTAGAGCCCTCGATCCTCCTTCAGCTTGGCATGCCTCAATGTTCGCACATTGCTTCAGATCGCTCAACAGGCAGCACTTGCTCGAACATTAGAAACCCTCTCGATCGATATCTGCTGCTTATCGGAGACCCGCCTGCAAGACTCGAGCTCTGTGCTCACTCTACGATCCCCTTCAGGTGATACTAGCAGCACTTTCTCGTTGCGCCTATCCGGTGACGATGCAGCTTCGAGCACCGGCCAAGCTGGTGTTGGTATTGCCCTGAGTCCCCGGGCTGAAGCTGCTCTGGTTGATTGGATTCCAATCAGTAGCCGGATGTGTGCGGTCCGATTGGCTGGCTCGTTCAAAGCTTCAAAGTCACGTGGGACTGACAGATGTCTATTCGTTATCGCTGCTTATGCACCCACAAACTGTAGCGATGACTCGGTAAAAGACGACTTTTATCATCAACTGAATGAGCTCCTTAGCCACAGAAGAAGCTCGGACACTGTTGTGCTGGCTGGGGATCTGAACGCTCAAGTTGGAAAATTATCCACAGATGAGCTGCATTTGGGCGGCCAACATGATATAGGCTCCCGTAATGATAACGGTGAGCGGTTACTTCATTTGTGTGAAGACGCTCGCTTATTTCTTGCGAGCACTAATTTCAGACACAGCACCCGCCGAAGGGTGACTTGGCGCCAATCAGCCTCGAACCATCTATGGACGCAATTGCTATCAGTTACCGCTGGAGAGGCTGCGTCCAGTACTGTCGCTCGATTTGGAGCACAGGTGTAAACACCGACCATGCACTTGTATGTGCTGACATTCGGATGCGTTTTGGCGGACACCCACGACGATGTTGTGAGCGCATTGACACCAGCCAACTGGCGAAGCCAGCTGTTCTGAATGCCTATCAAAGTACGCTGTTATGCCAGTTGGATAAACACTCACTGGATGCAATTGAAGCTCACTTGTCTCATATTCACCAGACCTTACTAGCAGCAGGAGAATCCTCATGTGGTATGTCTAATCGCCAACATGAACATTGGGTCTCTTCACAGTCTCTGTAACTTATCGATGCTCGCCGGCATATTCCGGCTGGAAGCGAACACAATGAAACTCGCAAAGAGCTCCGGGCAAAACTCCGTGCTAGCTTGAAGAGAGACCGCGAATCCTGGTGGTCTAATCGAGCAACAGATGGAAATGGCAACTGCCCTTGGTAACCATCGTAAGTTATTCCGTCTTATACGGGAAACGGGCAGCAGGAGACCTGGTGTTAGTGAAACTATACGTGACGAGAGTGGACAGCCTATCCACAACTTATCAAAACGCTTAGAGCGTTGGGCTGAGCACTTTGAAAGGCAATTTAATCGGCCGGAATTGTTAGATTTCTCGCCGGCCACTGGTCGCCCCACTCCCTGGGCTGTCCCTTTGGATCCACCCTCTCGCTCAGAAGTCGAACGTGAGATCGGACTGTTGAAGTTAAATATAGCCGCGGGACCTGATGATCTTCCTCCAGCCCTCTTCAAATTCGGGGGACCTGCCCTAATGAATGATTTACTCGAGTTACTAGTCAAGCCGTGGGAGCAGGAGACTGTCCTAACCGATTGGAGCCGCTCCGTCATAGTCCCAATTTTCAAATTAGGCTTACGATCGGAATGCGGCAGCCATAGAGAAATCCGTCTGATCTCCATCGCCTCCAAATTGGTTGCTTCTGTCATCCTTCACAGACTGACTGGCATTCGTGAATGCCAGATTCGTGAAGAGCAAGCTGGATTTCGTCGAGGTCGTGGCTGCATTGACCACATCTTCACCTTGCGTCAGTTGTTGGAGCACCGTCACATATATTGGCGACCCACCATTGTCGTGTTCCTCAATATCAAAGGTGCATTCGATTCGGTGGATAGACATGTACTTTGGGACTGTCTACTCAGGAAAGGTGTACCTGAGAAATATGTGAATATTATCTGAGCATTATATGCGCGTAGCTCGGGCAGAGTGAGGGCTTACGGGAAGTTGTCGTCGCCTTTTAATATCTCCAGCGGTGTGAGACAAGGATGCCCGCTGTCACCTTTCCTCTTTAATTCCGCTGTTGACGAAGTCATGGAAATTGCGTTCACAGGACACGACTTAGAAGGTGTTTAGCTACTCCCAGGAGAACGACTTCTTGCCTTAGAGCATGCGGATGATATTGCCCTTGTCTGTGACAGCTCCCAGACGTGCCAAGCGGCACTGGACAGATTAGCACTAGCTGTCCGTCACTTCGAGCTTTTCTTCGCACCCACGAAGTGCAAAGTGTTCTTCCAAAATAGGTCTGGACTGCCCCCTACGCTGACCCTTGGTGGGGATCAGCTAGAAATCGTTCAGAAGTTCAACTACCTGGGAAGTCGTATCAGCGCCCGTGGGTTTGAAGATGAGATCACGAACCGTATAGCAAAAGCTCGGGGCGCTTTTGCTAACCTTCGCCACTTATGGCGCCGGCGCGACATCACTCTTGCCCTGATGGGTAGAGTGTACAATGCAGCGGTACGTTCGACCCTACTGTACGGTTGTGAAACCTGGCCCCTTAAAGCAGCGGACCTGAAGAGGCTAGTTACGTTCGACCACCGGTGCCTTCATAATTTAGCTCACATATAGTGGGAATACCGCGTGAGCAACGAGCGTGTCCGACGCCTTGTTTGCGGCACAGGAAGTGGATGTGAACCGCTCAGCACCGTTATTTCACGCAACAGGCTCCGATGACTCGGCCACGTGTTACGCATGCCGGCCCACCGTCTCCTGCAACGTGCGCCGGGATTGTGGATGGAAGAAGAGGAGGGATGGCCAAGCGATGACTTGGTCCAGAGGAATGAAGGCCCTCACTTCTGAGCTGGCCTCGGTCGGAGCGTCTCGGCTCCCTGGTTGGGGTCCGAAAGACGATGAACACGTTTATTTGGACACACTTGCTGATATGGCAAGGAGCCGACCTCGGTGGCGTTCGTGCTGTGAGTTTCTTTGTCCCACCCCATCCCTCTTAGCCTCCCCCTCCAATCACGATCTCATTATTTAATTTTATATAATTCTGCATAATCTTTTGATGCACAGTAGCCGGCTGTTAGCTTACCGGAACGATGTCCATCCGTTACCGGTAGCTCAGCCGACTTGCACCAGTTGCTTTTTTCTTTTTACTATATATTGCGGCACAGTAGCTGAGGTGTTCCCCACCTCCAGCTAACGTGTATGATGATGATGATGTTGAGCAATTTCGCCGTTTGATAACCTTGTTAGGCCGTCTGGTCAGCGTTAAAAACTAGACCTGTTGTAGATGACCGGACACAGTTTTAAAACACAATAGTCTGAGCTGCTCAAAGGAGCCCACTTTTGTATAGCAAATAACTGTCGTTTATTTGTGAACACAGCGTCCAACTGGGCATCCTGTCTGCTCGAAACGGTCACTATGTCTACCAAGCCAAGTGTCTTCAGGGTTGTATCCTTTCGTTTGAAGTCGCCATCAACAATACACATAGAACAATCTAATTTAAGCAGTAGCGTCGATGAAAGTTGGTCTTCACAAAACTTTAACTCCGATGCAGATGTGCCAGGAGCAATGTATACGTTTCCAACATTGTCTGGTCGGAGATCACTTAGGAACTTCGGTTGGCACCCAACTAAATGGCAGCTTTTAGAAATCGTTGAGTACGTAACTATTATCATTGCTGCGTTGCAGCAACGTTGATTAATATAAGTTATAACGCCACCACCACGAAACTGGAGCTTCCCGGGGCTGTAAGACCTGATTGGAAAATAGCCATCGAGTTGAGTTACCCCATTTTCCACATCATTATGCAACTAACTTTCTTGTAACAGAATGATTGCTGTATTAACGTACTCATTTCGCAGCATAATGGCACTGAGTTTACTGATTTTAACAAGGAGCGAGCGAACATTACTGGAAAATATCAGTGGGACTTGCGCTTTGTCAACAGAACAACGACTGAGGTCAGATTGCCAGCCAGTACGATGCGTGCGCTTTTTTCCAAGACATTTATGGCCGTATTCGATAAGGCACGGATTTAAGGCACTAACACGCAACGTTTTCAAATGGTTGACGGAGTAGGACAACATTAACTTTGAGACCTGATCAGAAAAAACAAATTGCTTCAAAGTTAAAAATAAAATATAGAGTCCGCAGTCTGTGGTGTATAATAATCCAAGCAGAACAGCAACAGCCGAATTTGAAGGCCCCGTCACACCTGTGTGAAGAGCAGGTTGGGTTTCGCCCTTGTCGCAATTGCGTTGATCTCATCTTTACAATCCGCCAGCTACTTGAACGCCGTCACACGTTTTGTAGGACTAGTTAATACTAGTCCGAGACGGTGTGCGAAAGTAAGCGCAGATATCAGAAGGCAATGGGAGTCGGACACAGCGGATTGTATTCGATGGGGCTACAACAAGAAGCCGACGGACGAAGCGAGGCGAGAGCGTACACATGAGCGCGGGAACTTACAAGGCAGTTGTGTGTCGAGCCGGTTGTAAGATTAAAACAAGAAGGAGTAATGTACAATCGGGCAACAAGTAAATTGTACATGGAAGATAAGAGTTATCTTTTTGGGCGCTACAGAGCTCCCTCCTTAGAAGGCCGAACATAGAAAGCCTTCGAAATCGAAAAGAAATGTTGAAACGAGGTTCCTAAGGCGAAGTCGTGCCGAGTTAAAATGGGAGTGCGTTCGTGTAAATGGGGGTTCGTCGGAAGTAGGAGTCCGCTGTGCCGTTTATGATTCGTTATTTATTGAATGCAAGGCAGGATGCATTTCGGCGAGCCGTTGGAGCGGGCTTGTCGGGCTACAAAAGAACTGGCTAGCCCAGAAAAAGGCCGACAGGACCTCAACCTCCGCTGCTGCCAAACGGTGCGCTTGGGAGTGGTCTCTCCACCCGCCGCACCCCGCCCCGCG
>CALYDF020000290.1:0-21391 GCA_944474145.2 Dicrocoelium dendriticum
GAATTGCCGTGGCAGGACATACCCTGCGAATATGCATCGATTTAATCCCCTAGGTTTTTTCTAGGTTCTTTTACGTTCTATACTTATTTGCAGAGTTTATGGCAAATGGAGCTTGGTGCGTGACCTCTATGTGCCAATGCCGCAGATATTCCGTTGCATTGCAGACCGCTGGGTGCAATATTTTACTACGTAGACTGGGTGTGTTGTACACACGTCAGTAGATTAAGGAACTCAGAAGTGCGCATCAGGAAGCACAACTTGACAGATTCATACTCTCAGGATGTCTTTGCATATTTAAGTCCTCCACGGCAGTGACACCATCCTCAAAGTCAAGCCAGTTGCAACAGTGTTTCCCTTTCGCATAATGGAAGTACAACCTTCTACCCAAGCTATTGCACAGTTTGCGTAGAAAATGAAACAACTGTAGAATTTTATGGTAACAAGTCGTATTTTTAGCATTAGCATTGCATTATTTCAAGCGTCATACGGCAATGTATGTAAACGCAAGACCACTTTTGTGAAAAGTTCCAAAATGCAATAATTAATTTTCTTTTGCCAGTTTTGCTTTTTGCCTTCTATTAAACATATGTGTACCTACTGATGAAATCGGTCGGTCAGCTTTTTCTTGTCACTGCATTCTTGGACGACAACATAGCCCTTGCGTATGCCAGGTGGATGGTCGGTGATGATCAGTTTCAGTGGTCCGAACTTGTTTTTTACGACAAATAGATTCTCTTATACTTAACAACAGTCCGCCACCTTCAGAAGCGCCCAAGCATTACGTAAGAAATCAATGGTTTACTGCTGAGTCAAGCATGTTTTGCCACAATAATTTGCAGATAGGTACGCTAAAGCCGAGAATCTGAAATCCATGTTACTGGAATTGTCAGAGGCTCCTTCCAGCGACGCAACTTGTCAGATGTAAAAATAAAGATGCTCAATTTGACTTTAGCTTTCCCCTCCGTTTTATGGATTGCTGGATTCCGGTTCAGAAATCGCGTACATACACCTCATACAGTGTGGACGTTGATCGCCTACTCCTACTTCTAAGGTAACAGCTGGGGGAATATTTATCAGTTGATCACCAGGAGAACTTGGACTCAATATAAATTTTCCAGATAAGTGGCATTAAACACCACGTATTGTTAGCCTTAGCTCTATAATATTTCAGACCTCAATGTCAAAGACACATACGGATGAATCAAGTTCCAGTTTTAAAGGTGTGGGCAATAGGTTGTGAATAGTAAGCCTTATAATGTCACCATAGTCAGGCTGGACCACGTGACGTCCACGTTCGTCCGGATGAGCGAGCACGTTCATTCGCTGTAGTAGTAAATGAGTTGAATGGATTGACAGACAGCGAACAACAAGGCAGGAATATTTAGTACAGCGTTACTGCGGATGTGCCCTCTGTAAATGTTTATAAGCTTTAACGAGCTGCCGCAAGACCCCGAGAGTATGCGGACGACCGTAACGCGTATATGCATGTAACACCTGTTTTAGATGGAGTAGTGCACAAATCTCGGTGGCAAATCAATCTCAGAAATCGTGAGCTAAAACATGCAATCTTTAATGACAGACGCTCTGGAACCCTAGGGAAACTAGCGTGGCGTAAGTGCAAACGAGAGCATAAGCTGATTTCCATCGGCCTAGGCCATATTTGTTTAGAAGATGGGTTATAAAATTGTAGGTGTTTAGCAAAAAGTTGTGCAACATATTCCAGATCTGTCACCTCCTTTGCGTATCTAAGCGGAAGTAGATTGCTAGCACGAATGATGACCATCATACGTGGCTGCGATTAGGGTTGAGTTCGCCACGTAACTTGATGAGCACATCTGTTTTCTGATTGCTTGAATTTTCTATTTATAATGAAAATTTCGGTTGCCCTATGCAAACTGCAACCTCTTGTATGTAAAAAGAGTTCTGGTACATTAATAGCCCGTTCGTGTAAACAATGGCGCTGGAGGTAGCACTTTAATAGTAGTAATAGAAAAATGGTCCCCGGGACTAATGAAAATCAAAAGTCAGTCGCTGCGGTAAAAAGAAAGAGGAAGTAACTTCCAAGACGCACGAGAAGAGCTGCCATTAAATTGTACAAGTAAGACGTGTTGTGCATTGCGGTGTGATTTGGTGCGGAATAGTTTAACAGGCGTATAAACTAATTATAATTTGTGTAAATAATTTATCGGCGATTAAGTAATGCGGAAGCGTCATTGTACTATACATCTGAATTTAGTCCAATTCTGGTCAAATTTCGGGCACGCGCGACCGTCCGCAGTTTGTTCCAAGGGGATAAATCTCAGACGCTCAACAAACGTCTTTTGGATGCTTATAATTCGGCTGTCGGGAGTTGGTTCTGGCCGTCGAACAATTAAGTCAGAGTTCCGCATTCTCTTTTAATTTCATATTTTACTTTGCCATCCACAAACATCTTGACTGTCACTAAAGCAACTGTCCGTTCACACAATCCAACAAAGCATATAATATATTTAAGGATCGTACCTGCAGCCTACGTGAAACAACAGATGATTTGCCTTAGTATGGATTGTCGATTATGCTGTTGATTTTATACATATTGTTCCGGAGTTATTATCATCCGCTTTCTTGGAAAGCTGCCACCCTCCATAGACGTAGATATTACGTAGACGGACAAGTCCAGTTTATATTTGATGCACTTTCTACATGACTGCAAATCGCGAATTTCCTTAGCTTTATTAAATTTTTGCCCTAAAGTAATATGAGCTTATTCTTACTGCGGCCCTGCATTTTGTTTGCTTAACTGACTGCCTTAATCTCATGCTTGACGAGCATATCATTGAAACTAATCAGGAGGCTATACTTGAATATTTCACTCGCTACAGAAGACTGGTTCTCTAACTGATGCAGTATAATTCGTGTAATCTTGATTAACATCCCTACGAAACTGCCTAGAATAACTGCAGGCGTTTTGTTTCGTGATGCTGACCCTTTGTGTTTTCTTAGGGAATTTAACCTCGTGCACTTATAAGCAACAAATCGTGGTTTTTAATGCCTCCTCCACAACTTATCAAGCAAATTATGCGTCCACCAACTAGCCACCATGCCTTCGTAATTCTCACTCTAATTCCAAGTACGCATTATAGGTGAAGGTCTGCAAACATTATCTAAACCACAGCATTAGTGTTGAGAAATATGAAATCGTCGTTGAAATGCTTTATATTTCCCTCGTGGCTGCAAACGTTCGTGCAAGGGCTCCTTATGTTATCATCACTAAGTTAGTAGAGACAATGTTGCGATTACTCCAAAGGTTTCTCTATGAAATTAGTCCTCACAATGTGGAAGCATGATATCTTCAGTCCAGACAATAAAGAGGTTACCGAACAGATCCTAACCGTTATCGCTCAGTGAATCACTACAAAATGCTCCGCATAAGTTTTTCATTAAGAAGATAGTGGCCAAGATACTAAACTGCAAATTTTAAAACAAAAATACCGGTCATGCGCAGGAGCTTTTGCAGGCTACTGATCAAAATCCCGAAAATAGGTCTTCTGCTCACAACTATACAAGGATTTCATCCAATTGCCTAGATCATTGCACATTAACTTTACGACTGGAAGATCGGTATGTTTGCTTGTTAGGGGAACACTCTCCAAACGGAATGAGATGGAGTTTAAAGTTGCCAGGGCTCAGTTCAAGGAAAGCGGTTATTATTGTAGTTTGGAAAACGGTGCGTTTATTATCGCTTAAGAAGACGCAAATATAACGTAGTAAGCGATACATGGCAGTGTGGTATCCGTTTTAATCCAACTTGACCCTTTGTCAGTTTACTAGTGGACCACGTGGAACAATCTCGGGATGATAATCGGCAAAGGAATAGGTGTTTTTAATTAGCCCGCACAACGTAGAAGAAATCAATATTCATTCGCTACTCATCAGCGGGATTTTGGGAAATAGGTCCACGTGGATCATGGCTGCTGATAAGTAAGAGAATGCCTCTACGACCAGAGCTCAATAAAACAACATTCTACGCAAAGCGTTGGTTCGTGTTTATTTGTACATTCTACGCGTCTATAAACCAGCTCACGTAGAACACGCGAGGTAAATGTGGCATACGCGGTAAAAACAACACTTTACTTCACTCAGGATAATTCAACAATGGCAATGCAAGGGCGTTATGAGCACTGCTATCTCTCTACGAGTTTGCGCATAGGTGTAACTCGGCCAGATGACATTCTAGGACGGTCATAAAGTCCGCCACAGTGGGTTCCAAAAATAAATCGGCAGGCAGGGCAATCAACAGTCGGAAGAGCCGATAAGCGAAGTAGTTTGTTCTGCACTTCAGCCGACTGTGCTGATGTGTGAGCCTCAATGGGTGGCCACGTAGGTGGAAATCCGATTGGTGCAGTGTGAGTAGGTGGCGATAGGGATATCCAGGGTTGTAATTGATAATAAATATAAGGAGCAGGTCACCCTGTAGACGTCGGTGCTTAAGCGAGTAGAGGCCCAGGCACTGAAGTCGTTGTGGATAATCTAGGTTCTTGAGACCTCGGACCAGGTTGGTTGCTCGACTTTGTGAGGCTTCGAGTATGCATTGTTCCTTCAACAAACAAGGGCTCCAAGTCTGAATAGCGAGCTGCATGTGGGGTTGAAGAAAAGAGTTAAGGAGGATGCGGAAATTGGTTTGGTCAATTTAGTCGAAGGTTCGTTTCAGCAACCCAACCATGCAGTTAGCAGCAGCAGCTGCTTTCCGGCAGGAAGCACACTTGGAAAGACTCGTCTGGTTAATGATACCCAAGTCTCTTTCGGCTGAAGTGGTCTGGAGGATAGACGCTCTCAGGTGATATGCAAGAGAACAAGCAGAAAGGCGGGTCGTTAGGACCCGACAGTTTGAAGCGTTAAACGGAAGGCTGTTTTGTATGGACCACTGATGTAGACAATGGATGTCCGTCTGAAGTGCGTGGGCATCGTCCGGAAGTTTGATTGTACGCCACTGCTTCGCGTCA
Organism: Dicrocoelium dendriticum; assembly: GCA_944474145.2. Lineage (NCBI taxonomy): Eukaryota > Metazoa > Platyhelminthes > Trematoda > Plagiorchiida > Dicrocoeliidae > Dicrocoelium > Dicrocoelium dendriticum. Next base: position 4,983 of record CALYDF020000290.1, read on the forward strand.
TCCGCATATAGCAGCAGCGGAGACTCCACTTGCGGTGTGACGTCGTCAATGAAGGCTAGGAAGAGGTCCTTTCCGAGACAAGACCCCTGTGAAACTCCACTTGTGCAAGGATGCGGGGAGATATAGCTCCGTCGATGAATACTTGGAAGGTACGGCTTTGAAGGTAGTTCCGGATCCAGTCCATCAAGGCTCCTGAAACGCCTTAAGACCACAGTTATTACAGTAGAATCACGTGGTCGACCTTGTCCAAGGCTTTGGCGAAATCCAGGATTATAACATGCGTTACTAGGCCAGAGTCGGCAACAGTCGTCCAGCTGTCCCTGGCAAGTAGCAGGTTACTCAGTCATGACCGTTGACGCCGGAAACCTTGCTGGCAATCAGAGCGCAATTTATTGACCTCCATGTGGTCCATTAAGTCGTTTGCGACGACCAATTCAATCACTGGAGTTCGTAGATATGAGAGTTATCGGTCGTTAATTGGCCGGATCTTTGCGAGTACCGCCTTTGTAGATTGGTGTAATAGTCTCACATTTCCAAGCATTGAAAACTTTGCCCTGCGAAAAGAAGTGGGTGAACAGCTCCGCTAAGTGTAAAGCTAGAGCTGCAGCTCACGCTCGCAAGAGCCGTGGAGGGAAGCCACCAGTGCCAGGAGAGGCCGTTAGCCGCAGGGATTTAAGTTTCGCCAGGACCTTATCCGGAGTGAAATGAAGAGTCGTCAGTGAAGTTGAGGGAGAAACCGAAGAAGGTACCGTCGTTGTGCGCATTGCTGAAACGGAGTATATGGATACGTACGGCTAGCACAGGACTTTTGCTGCCTCGTTATCTGATTCCGTGAGCCCTGTGGTGTCGTCAATGCGGTGACACCGTGCTTGACTTGTCGAAGACGGTTGACGTGACTATACGAGTCTTTGGGATTGGATGAAAATTTACGCATAAGCTGACGCTAATGCTCACTATTATCTTCTCCTACAAGATGAGCGCATTGGTTACGGATTGATCAGTAATATTCCCACTGAGTGGCCGTTGGATGGGAGCGATTGTTTCTCCACGCCCTGTTCCTGGTGGCAACCCGTTTCCGTGTAGGACTTTGGATGAGTGTTGTGCGTCTCTTCCCTATGGAAACTTTGTTGCACGTCGTCGTGGTAGAACAGAGTTTAGGTAGGACATTGCAAAAGCTTGACCACACGCTGTCGGCACTCGATTAGGGCTCGGGTGACCAGTTGTTAGCGGAAACGAGAAGGTACAACTTTTCATAATCCGTCCAGCGTTTGGTATAAGTTGGCCGGCTGGCGAGTTTTTGACGAAGCATATACAATCAAAACGGAGGACGTAGTGGTCGCTAAGCCCCAAAGGAGAGTCATACTCAACGTGCTCAACCATCAGCTTTTCGTTAGCATGGACGAGATCTAGCAGGGTTGCTTGGTTGTTGGATCAGAATCTGGTCGGCTGATACGTGTGGTTTTACAACGGGGCCGTGTGAAGAAGAGCAGTGTGGCCTGATGCAAAGAAGTTAGTAGACTGAACAGAGTGAAGTAGACGGGGCAGGTTGAAATCACCCATGATAAGAAAATGTGTGCGCTTGTGGGATAGCATAAGGTGCCTGTCATGCATTAGTCGTGCGTCCTTCACGGGTGAGTTGTTTTGGGGCGGTAAATGATACCAAGCCAGCTGGAATGTTTGGAGGTTAGTACGACCTCGCACCACATGGTGTCTGAAAACTGGAGGGCAAGGTTTGTTAAAATGCTACAAGTGAAGGAAATGTCAAAGTAGAGTGCAACACCACTACCTGGGTTTGCACGGTCAGAGCGAAGAACTGACATGTGAGGGAGTTAGATTTCACCGTCGGTTATGTCGCCGGAGAAACACGTTTCCGTAATGGCTATCAGGTCCGCTGGTGTTAAGAGAAGTCGGGATTGGAGCTCCGGAATTTTGGACATGAGGCCCTGCGCGTCCGTGTATATACTGGTGAGACCTGTTTGAGTGAGTTACGCGGGAGTAACTAGGGTGCTGCCGGTCAGCAGATGACCGGCAGTGCACCGTCTTTTGGTTTAGCGGGGTGGAGCTGCTAAGGTTTCTAGTTGGGGATGCAAGGTGTGGGTCTTCGAAGCACAGAAGGGCGCTGGCGGCTGAGTCGTTGAAAGAGTGAAGGTTGGAATGTGTAGGTGCTTAAATTACTTTAGACCATGAGGCGGATGGTTCAGTGATGGACCGTCTGAGGACGATTTGGTCAGAGTGTGTCGATGCCGAGTTGGCTGCTGCTATAGGTCTGTGGAAAGCTGTGCGCCTCGGCACTAAGTGCCCATCTGATCGCAGACGGATATCTGGTGATGCTCGCCTTTGATTAACTACAGATGTTGAGTGCATCGGTTGCCATGCTAACGGTGAGGAATGTCACTTTCAGGAGATGGGGGCTGTCCCTCTATAGCTTGCTGGACAAGGTAGGCGGTGAACGTGCGTTGTGATTACGTTGAAAATATTTAGTGTCTGCTGAAGGAACCGCCTTTGATTACAGTCATGCTGCTGACGTTGTTGTAAGGATGCGTCAAGGGCATGCAGTTCTAAGTCGCCGTGCACGACGACGGAGCATGGCTGAGTGCGTGGCATCAGTTGCTGTCTGCGAAGCGCGCTTAGTCCAAGGGGTGTCGGGGAATGTACGAAATTGGTAAATGCTGAGAGACGCCTTGTTTCGGAGTAGTTGTGCTGACAACTGGTCATCCTCCGTAGCCGGGAATAGCTGCAAGTCAACACGCAGAAGGCTTGGCCTACCGGCACTCGGAGAGGAAGTGTGGCGAGTCAGTCTTGTGAGACTAATGGGTGTCTTTTAGGGAGATTTAACGCGGTACAGATTGTGCTCCACATATTTTAATCATGAGAATGTCGATAACGAAGTTGCGGGTCGTTGGCCTCGGGCACGTTTGTACACATGACAGAAGTAGGAGTAGGTCTACTCGTTATTCGAGTTGACGAACGCGGATGTGGAGCGGTAGTAAGCTTACTTGATGGGAGGGCCACCGTCGGAAGCGTTGGTCGTCGGCGAGTGTTGGACAGACCAGAAGTTGGCAAACATTATCTAAACCACAGCATTAGTGTTGAGAAATATGAAATCGTCGTTGAAATGCTTTATATTTCCCTCGTGGCTGCAAACGTTCGTGCAAGGGCTCCTTATGTTATCATCACTAAGTTAGTAGAGACAATGTTGCGATTACTCCAAAGGTTTCTCTATGAAATTAGTCCTCACAATGTGGAAGCATGATATCTTCAGTCCAGACAATAAAGAGGTTACCGAACAGATCCTAACCGTTATCGCTCAGTGAATCATTACAAAATGCTCCGCATAAGTTTTTCATTAAGAAGATAGTGGCCAAGATACTAAACTGCAAATTTTAAAACAAAAATACCGGTCATGCGCAGGAGCTTTTGCAGGCTACTGATCAAAATCCCGAAAATAGGTCTTCTGCTCACAACTATACAAGGATTTCATCCAATTGCCTAGATCATTGCACATTAACTTTACGACTGGAAGATCGGTATGTTTGCTTGTTAGGGGAACACTCTCCAAACGGAATGAGATGGAGTTTAAAGTTGCCAGGGCTCAGTTCAAGGAAAGCGGTTATTATTGTAGTTTGGAAAACGGTGCGTTTATTATCGCTTAAGAAGACGCAAATATAATGTGGTAAGCGATACATGGCAGTGTGGTATCCGTTTTAATCCAACTTGACCCTTTGTCAGTTTACTAGTGGACCACGTGGAACAATCTCGGGATGATAATCGGCAAAGGAATAGGTGTTTTTAATTAGCCCGCACAACGTAGAAGAAATCAATATTCATTCGCTACTCATCAGCGGGATTTTGGGAAATAGGTCCACGTGGATCATGGCTGCTGATAAGTAAGAGGATGCCTCTACGACCAGAGCTCAATAAAACAACATTCTACGCAAAGCGTTGGTTCGTGTTGATTTGTACATTCTACGCGTCTATAAACCAGCTCACGTAGAGCACGCGAGGTAAGTGTGGCATACGCGGTAAAAACAACACTTTACTTCACTCAGGATAATTCAACAATGGCAATGCAAGGGCGTTATGAGCACTGCTATCTCTCTACGAGTTTGCGCATAGGTGTAACTCGGCCAGATGACATTCTAGGACGGTCATAAAGTCCGCCACAGTGGGTTCCAAGAATAAATCGGCAGGCAGAGCAATCAACACTCGGAAGAGCCGATAAGCGAAGTAGTTTGTTCTGCACTTCAGCCGACTGTGCTGATGTGTGAGCCTCAATGGGTGGCCACGTAGGTGGAAATCCGATTGGTGCAGTGTGAGTAGGTGGCGATAGGGATATCCAGGGTTGTAATTGATAATAAATATAAGGAGCAGGTCACCCCGTAGACGTCGGTGCTTAAGCGAGTAGAGGCCCAGGCACTGAAGTCGTTGTGGATAATCTAGGTTCTTGAGACCTCGGACCAGTTTGGTTGCTCGACTTTGTGAGGCTTTGAGTATGCATTGTTCCTTCAACAAACAAGGGCTCCAAGTCTGAATAGCAAGTTGCATGTGGGGTTGAAGAAAAGAGTTAAGGAGGATGCGGAAATTGGTTTGGTCAATTTAGTCGAAGGCTCGTTTCAGCAACCAAACCATGCAGTTAGCAGCAGCAGCAGCTGATGCTTGTAGAATTTATAATTCAATGGGAACCAACGCTTTACTTAAACTGCCATCTTTTTAATCTTTGTTCATATAGGCCTTCTCTTACTTATGTGCAGCCACGACCAACATGAATCAATTGCCATACATCGTACTGATGAGTAGCGGCTACAAATTATGTTCTTCTAGATTGCACATGCAAAATTAATCTACCTTGTACTTCTCCGATTTCCATAATCCGATTGTTCCACGTGGTCCATTGGTGAACTCAAAACGAGTTACTTTGGAAGAATTCAGGAACCAATTTGCCATAATTCGCTGACCTCGTTATATGTGCGTCGGCAAAAGGCCGGGAAACTGAGGCGATAATTCATGCAAATTAAATATATAACCGTTTTCCCTGCATTGAAACTGTTCAACTTTGAACTCTCTCTGATTCCGTTTGGAGACGGCTCCCTAACAAGCAACGAAAACTACCTTCCGGTCCTTGAATTAACGTGCAATGATCCACGCGGTAGTTGCCGTTGAATATTTGTAAACAGAATTGGTATATTCCGACTTTATGACCGGCAGCATAAACCAACACCTGCATGACGCCAGCAGGTTGTTGCAGGGAACAGAGACGTTGTTATTTCCTTGTCTGCACCAACACCCGACAGCCACTTTTTGCACGCCTGAAGAGCGCTATTTAAGCCACGACACTCCTTGCGATGGTACAGAATGCGGGCGGTCGTGAGCGCTCGAAATTAGTTTAAACCTTGACTGACTTTCGGCGAATAGTACTTTGATGCTTCCGCATTACCTTCATCCCCCTTAATACTTTAAGGTTTTAAAACCAAATTACGCGACTGTTGAACTCCTCTGTGCCAAAGCACACAGCAACGAACTATATTCTGTCTTTGTAAAAGTTAAAATCAGTCCTTTCTAGATGTTACATGTTGGTCCAATTCCGGGGCGCTCGAAGGTAATCCCACTGCTTGTTTACGGTAACATATGGCTTTCGCGAATAAGAGTTTTTCGTATAACTTGTATTATATTGATACGATCAACGCCATTGTCTACATGAACCGGCTAATAGTTAACCGTAATTATTCCCACACACAAACGTTTGAATTTTGCGAAAAGCATTCGAATTCAGTCCGGTTACGGAAAATGTCAGGCAAGCAAAAGAAGGTGCTGCTGACATTTATACGCGATGAATCCCGTCCAAAACGCAGCTACATGAACGCTACCATCCATGCTGCACAATCTCCTTCTGTTTAGCTACACATAACAGACCATGTTATCCAGAATGTGTTGTACAATCTCGTGATAAACGGTTACAATTTTTTATAACCTATCCCCGATGTTGTACTGAAAATCCCATGGAATGACTAACATTTCTTGTGACAATTGATCCGTCGCCGGATCTTGTCGATCATAAGTTACTCCGTGCATATCGCGACGCTTTCGCGCATGGTTGCATTTATAACGATTTTGTTAACCGTAATTAACCTAGCTAAAATATATGGCCTAGGTCAATTGAGATGCGCCAGTTTACCTGGCGTACCAGCGCGTTAACTATTGCATGCTATTGCGCAAGCTTTCTGAGAATGACTTACCATTATGCTTTATGAAGTACTCCATTTAAACAGGTTATATATACGTGTACGCATTCTCATCTGCGCGTTAAAGCTAATGAGTATCTTCACAGCGCACATCGGCAGTGGGACTGCGCTAACTATTCCTGTCTTGTCAATCGCTATCTGTTGATCCATGTAGCTTGATAACAACCCCAGGGAGTGAAGGATTTTGCGCATGCTGACGAAGGCGGATGTCCGATGGTCAAGCCTGATGATTGTGACATTATGAGGGTTAATTATCATAATCTTGTTAATGGGACGGAACCAGCCAACAAGAGCTTTTTTCGCTGAGGGCTTTTGATTTGGCCAAAAATTGAATGTACCTTTAGTTGGACGTTTAGCAAATATACTTGCCAGCCGTACGCCGGTCTTCTGCTTTGGGAAGTCGGGCTGATCAGAGTGCACGCTAGCAGCAGGTCATCGTAGGTCAGCCGAAACCATAACATATATTTTTGGCGACGGAAGGTAGTGGATCAAGATGTCAATTTCAGCGGAAGACCTGAAAATCATTTTGTTGCAGCAACAGCAGCAATTTGAAACAGCACAGCTGCGTATGATTGAAACCCTCACCCAAATGTTATCTGTGCAGCCTACGGTCGTTCAGAACAATGGGAAGCCGTCGGCGGATGCGATGATCTGTAGTGTTAATGATTTCATATTCGATCCTGACTCAGGATTAATATTCGATGAGTGGTTCAGGCGCTATGAAGATGTTTTCAGGGCAGAGTTGTCAGGTCTCGATGATGCAGCTAAAGTTCGCCTTTTGTTACGAAAACTCGGAACGGTTGGACATGGCAGATACATTAACTACATTTTGCCAAACAACGCGCATGATTTCAGCTTTGATGATACAGTTGCTCGACTCACAGCGTTGTTTGGAGACCAGTCGTCTCTTTTCAATAACCGATACAATTGTCTAAAGCTATGCAAAAGGACAATGACAGTCTTATTGCTCACGCGGCGATAGTCAAACGTGAATGCCAGAAATTCAAACTGAAGTCGCTCACGGAAGATCAGTTCGAGTGTTTGATACTAGTATGCAGTCTACAGTCCCCAAAAGACGCCAAGATACGAACGAGAATACTTGGTATGTTGGAGCGCGACACAGATGTTACATTACAAAACGCCATTGCTGAAGCCCAAAGAATCATGAATTTAAAGCACGATACGGCTATGGTGGAAGATTCGAGAGCACATTCCGCAGATATATCTGTCCAGCAAATTGCAGGAAACAACCCACCGACCGCTCAACCTAGCAGATATCCACAATCCAAACCCCCATCACCTTGCTGGCAATGCGGAGGATGGCATTTTGTGAGATGGTGTCCTTTCAGCAAACATGTTTGTCAAAGGTGCTTTAGACGGGGGCACAAGGAGACCCACTGCAGATTCAAAACATCATTTAGATCGTCACGTGCTACTCGAAAAGCAGGTTACCAAAGGTTCGCGACAAGAGTAAACGCTAACTATACGGACGATGTTAAAGATAGAAGAAAGTTCGTCACTATTACCATCAACGGAAGAGTAGCGCGTCTGCAGATTGATACGGCTTCCGATATTACAGTCATTACGGAAAACTTATGGAAAGCTATCGGTTCACCTGACATTATACCAACTAACCAAAAAGCGAAGAGCGCATCAGGTACGAGTCTAAACTGGATCGGTCAGATTGAATGTGAGTGTCACTTTGCCAACTTCACCGCTTGGGGAACTATTTTCGTCACAACACACAAGAATTTGAACCTCCTTGGATTAGACTGGATTGAGCGATTCAACCTCTTAGATGTTCCCATTAATCAAATCTGTGCATGTGTACACTTACACAAACCAAACGTCCCCAAGGCAACGGCAATCGAACAAATTCGAGAGAAATATGCACCTGTTTTCCGTGAAGGACTTGGTAAGTGTACAAAGTTGCAGGCCTCATTGTCCTTAAAACCCGATGCTTTTCCTGTTTTCCGTGCAAAGCGGCCAGTACCTTACGCAGCAGTCCCAATTGTTGACCAGGAACTTGATCGTTTGGAGAAACTTGGGGTTATCTATGCAGTGAACTACTCTTTTTGGGCGGCTCCAATTGTGGTTGTCAAGAAGCCGAACGGCCAGATCCGAATATGTGCCGACTTTTCTACTGGGCTGAATGAAGCGTTAAACACGCATCAGTATCCTCTGCCAGTCCCAGATGATTTGTTCTCGAAACTAAATGTGGGTCAGTGTTTTGCCAAGCTAGATCTATCGGATGCGTACTTACAAATAGAAGTTGATGAAGCTTCTAGAGAATTACTGACGATAAATACGCATCGAGGTTTGTATCAGTATCATCGACTTCCATTCGGAGTTAAGTCCGCGCCAGCAATTTTTCAGCAAATCATGGATACTATGCTAACAGATGTAGATGGTGCTGCCGCATATTTGGACAATATCATTGTCGTCGGAACTAACCCAGATGACCTTTTCAGAAAGCTGCACTTAGTACTTGATCGCATACAAGAGTACGGATTTAGACTTCGCCCAGAAAAGTGCACGTTTTTCATAGACTCCCTTAATTTTCTTGGCTTCATAATTTACAAGAACGGTAGACGTCCAGATCCGTCAAACATTGATGCTATAAAAAAGATGCCAACTCCCAAAGATGTGCCTACTCTGAGGTCCTTCTTAGGACTCGTCAGTCATTACAGTCAATTTCTGTCACAAATGCACAGCGTGCGTGGACCACTCAATGAGTTACTCACCAAGGACAAACGTTGGCACTGGTCCGAAGATTGTCAGAAGTCCTTTGAGGAGGTAAAGCGAATGCTGTGTTCTGACCTTATGCTGACACATTACGACCCTACACTTGAAATCGTGGTGGCGGCAGACGCTTCGAAGTATGGCGTGGGTGCAGTTATCTCTCATAAGTTTGCTGACGGATCGGAAAAAGCGATCGCACACGCAGCTCGATCACTGTCGCCAGCCAAAAAGAATTACGGGCAGATAGAGTAAGAGGCATTAGCGATAGTCTTTGCAATAAAGAAATTTCACCAAATGTTGTATGGCAGGAGGTTTACCCTGCTTACCGACCATAAACCGCTCCTAGCCATATTTGGATCAAAGTCCGGTATACCCGTTTATACCGCGAACAGACCGCAGCGTTCGGCCACGGCCTTACTCGCCTATGATTTTGCGGTGAAGTACACGGCTACAAAGGACATAGGTCAAGCAGACGCACTATCCCGGTTATTGGAGCTACAACAGCATCAGCAGGAAGAATCTATAATTGCAGCAATCTCCCTTGAATCAGAGGTCAACCAGGTCTTGATGGAGAATTTTAGGAAGCTACCCGTGACGTTCGACATGGTACGTGACGCAACTGTGCGAGATCCCCCTTGCGCCAGGTAATCAAAGTTCACACTACGCAGTGGCCAAGTGATACGCTATCCGGAGAGCTACAAATTCTCTCTCGGAGAAAGGACGAACTTTCGATCGTAAATCGGTGTTTACTTTTGGCCGAGAGAATTGTCATACCCAAAGAACTTCGCCAAAGAGTCCTTCAGCAATTTCATCGGGCACATCCTAGAATTAACAGAATGAAAAGCATTGCTCGGAGTTTTGTCTACTGGCCAAACATTGATTCGGAACTCGAGCAACTAGTAAAGTCATGTCCCAGATGCGCGCTTGCTAGTAAGGCACCGAGAAAAGCTGACTTATCTTCCTGGCCGTTGGCAACAAAACCGTGGGAATGCGTGCACGCTGATTTCTTTGGTCCCCTAAACAATCAGCAGTACCTAATAGTTGTTGATTCCTATAGTAAATGGCCTGAGGTCTTCTGTATGGAGCGTGCGGCAAGTGGTGCAACAATTAACATTTTGAGGAGACTTTTCAGTCAACACGGAATACCAGATACCTTGGTCACTGACAATGGTTCTCAGTTCACTTCTTCCCAATTTGCCGAATACTGCGCACAGCATGGTATCACGCATCTACGGTCGCCACCGTTTCACCTTTAGTCAAACGGACAAGCAGAGCGCTTCGTCGACACGTTTAAGCGATCGCTACTAAAGATGCGGGGAGAAGGAACCACACAGGAGATACTTGATGCATTTTTGCTCGTGTACAGATCAACTTCAAATCCCCAAGTAACAAACCAGTTGTCGCCGGCAGAAGCACTAATGGGAAGAACACTTCGTACTGTGAATTCCCTGCTAACTGCGAGGTGTGCTAATGAGCAAGAAAGGAACGTTCGGATGGAGCAGAACTACAACGAGCAACACAGAACTCAAGCACGCCGCTTTTACCCCGGACAGCGTGTCTTAGTAAGAGACTATCGCGTGGGAAACCCGCAATGGGTGGTAGGATCGATACGGAGAAATATTGGACAGGTGCTATATGAGGTTAATGTGGGTAATTTGATGCGGACCAGGCATTCTAATCAGCTGCGACCAACTAACATCCCTGCGGGCACAAGCGCTCGGGTGCTACCGTTAGATATTCTATTAGAGAGTTTCGACATGCCATCTAATCCCCAAAGCAATTCGGATGCATCCCGCACAGAAGTCGCAGAGGAACCGAAGGTCCAGACCCGGCGCTGTACTGATCGACTAAGGAGACCTGTCGTAAGAATGCAGTTGGATCCAAAAATGAAGTCTTAAGTCAACTTTTGCGGGGGTAGGTGCTAATGGGACGGAACCAGCCAATGAGAGCGTTTTACGCTTAGGGCTATTGATTTGGCCAAAAATTGAATGCACCGTTATTTGGACGTTAAGCAAATACACTTGCCAGCCGTACGCCGGTCTCCTGCTTTGGGAAGTCGGGCTGATCAGAGTGCACGCTAGCAGCAGGTCATCGGTAGGTAAGCCGAAACCATAACAAATCTAATGCGCGCACCATGAAAACTGAAACTCAGTTCATCTGTATGCCTCTCCGGCATGAATGTCTGGAATAAATAGATAAGGCTAAGATTATGTGCTATTTATTGCGACATAACTGAACAGTGTAGAGGGGATTAAATTTCTTCTGGTTGCAAAGCAATGAATATTATCGCTGCTGTAATCTTGGTGGTAGGAGTGGTTAAGCAACGTCTACACTGTATGATGTGTAAGAACGCAACGTATTAACTGGAGAGTCACACTCCGAAAAACGGAGGGGAATGCTAAAAATAAACTGCGCGTTTTTTGTTCGTACACCGTGGCGTTTTCTGCCACGCTCCATGAAACATGTTGCGTCTATATAACGAGCCTTCGACAATACCAGTAGCATGCCTTCCAGATTCTTGGGGGTAGCGTTGTCATCTGCAAAGCTTTGTCTTCGTAACGTAGTAGATTTTTAGCAAACCTGTGTTTTCTTACCTAATGCAATGGCGCTTAAGATAGTGGCGGACCGTTGTTAAGTATCTGAGACCCTATTCTTCTGAAACGGTAAATTAAACCACCATGCCTTATCCTCACCCACCATCTAGCTAGCATATGCAACGGCTACGTTGACGTCCAAGAAGTTAATGTCAAGGAGCATCGTGGATATCTATTTCCATGTTAGGTACATATTTCTTGTTATAGCAGTTGACAAGAGCAAACAACAACAGAAAAAAACTTATTGCAGTATGGAAACTTTGCTTGCGTTAACGTATCGTTCTCTATGCCAAATGAAATAAAAGCATTGATTATTCCAAGAAAACCACTTATTCTTATAACAATCTTCTGTTATTTCATTTTCCACGCTGACTGCGCAATGGATAGGGCAGAATACTGTGCTTGTATCAAACGGAAGAAGAAGATGCTTGTAGCTGAACTGACTTTGTGGTGTGGTTATTTCCTCTGAACAAACAAAGATGTAAAGCTCTCCTGAGTGTATGGGTTGTTTGAATAGTGCTTCCTTATGCACACATCAACATTTCTGCAACTATTAGCGCGTCGTCAACTCATCCAGACTGCTTAGTAAGTGACTGCGTTGATCTGTCCGCAATACGACCATATATCTGCGGCATAATCCCGTGAGGGCAACACGCCACGCACCATGCGCAATAATCGCTGCAACCCGGACACGAACTAAAATACGGAGACAAAATTAAAGGGACCCAGTCGATGCACGTCCGCACGTATGTCCTGCAAGTAATTCATGTTAAAAAACTAGGCAATTTGCAATACCCTGTCACAACTTGATCCATATTTGTGTCCATCATTTTCACTGCACCTTTCATGTAGTGTATGCACCACATTTTGCTGCAAAACACACGCAGCGGTTATAATTTTGAGAAGGTCGTTGTATAGTCCAGAGTGCTGTTTAACATGTTTCACCTGAGCTGTTGTAGCGGCTTCAGTGACGAAGAGAATACACGTTGCGGATTGCACATGCGCCGTAATGCGGCTTCCACACAAAGACGCACACAACATCCATCTTTGATGAAATTCTTAGGGCAATATCGAGAAGTGCGCACTTGTGGGATTGAAAGAGAACGGTGCAAAACGGATTAGCATAGTTGAACGGTGAACGTTGTTAACGACTGCAATATTTTGCTAACCCAACTTTCCGCACGTACGTGAGTCTTTGTATGTTGTATTTGTAACGAACGTAGTTAGCACTTATATATCTTGATTGCCGGCTCAAGTTACAATTCCGTATTTTAATGAGACACCCAGGCAGATTTTGAAAGTAAACTATGGTTCATCGCGACCGTGTCGACCATTACAGACTGAAAAGCGCTAGAGTCCATGGAACCGAGGTTTGTAAATCCAGCGCTGTTTCCTGAATTTCAGTAGATTTGTGGGTACCATTTCGCCTAGAATATATTCAAATACCCGCTTAGCTAACGATTGTGTACATTTTAGTGCGACATCCAATCTTATTTAGGAAACAAGTAAAATGAGTGGAAATATGACTGTGATTTAATGAGCGTTTCTGTGTTTTAATATATTAGGCGAATTAATTAAATTCATTGACAATCAGAACGGCTCTGGTGTCGACGGCATTGTTCTTTTGCCTTTCAGTTTGGTTATTGGCTTAACTTGACAACGATGCAAGACGCAGGACTGGGGCAGAGTGGTATTCACTAAACTAATTGTATGTCTAGACGCATTCATCGGTAGATTTCACAGAACACTCGGAATAAATACAGTCATTCTTGATACGGAAGCTGTCGCAAACGATTGGCATTTATTCTTGTCATTTCTTGTGGAGTATGGCAAGAAAAGCAGTCTGCAGGATTCCAAACATGGATAACGCATATTACGGGATGTGCAACCAGATACTGAGCAAGGTAGAGAAGATGGATAAATCCCAAATCTCTGGTGCGCTCTGCAATAGCTGACATGTTTTAGCCTTTATCTGAAGCGTAATCAGTGTCTGGAACAAACGGGTTCTTTAATGCGAGTAAACTGAGGCAGTGTTCGTGACTGGTGTTTCTCAGACTGTGCACTCGAATTTGGTTATCTATGCGCTAGAAATACTGTTTCTACCTAAACCACATAGTTACATTACAGCAACCCACAATATAATCGATCACCAGGGGAGCACCTAATAATGAGCACTAGTATCCGGCAGCGTATTTTACCCGTCTGTCTATTTAACGAACTACAATCACAATACAGAGAAACCATCGTGTCGTATTCGCCCGAGAGGATAAACTGAAGAGCTAACAAGATCTAGTGGAATAGTTTTACTTCAATCCGAAACTGCTATACAGACACATAAACAATTCGCGCCGTGATAATGCGGTATTCCTGCTCTGCACAGCATGCGGGTTAGCCCAAACCGCACAAGAGGCGGCCAACGTCCTCGGACAGCAGTTTGGGCGTACTTTCCAAAGCGTGCAACCATCATACATATTGCCTAAGCAGATAACGCCGCCATCACAGCTTAATCAAATGTCGTTTACCTCCGCAGCTGTATTGAAGAGACTGATGTCACTTCGCGAGTTCAGCTCCCCGGGTGCAGAAGGCAATCGCTTGAATTCATTACAAGTTGCTACCGTGAGTTCACAGGACCACTAGCAATTTTCTTTCAACGGTGTCTAAACGAGATGCAAAGCCCCACGGTGTGGAAGCACGGAAATATCACGCTAATCTGTAATAGTGGCAGTCTTGATGAACCAGCAAATTGTTGCCCGATAAAACTAATGCCTGTCATCTCCAAGGTCTTGGAGTCCATTGTAGCTGAGGCTTTGTTGGGGTACCTGGAGAAAAACGAAATTCTCGTTCCGGCGCAGCACGGATTTCGACAAAATCGCTCCTGTACCACTACTAAGTTGATTGCTTGTGCAAGCTGGACGGAATCTGTGGACGCTGGTGTAGGAGTTGAAGCGGCATACTTGGATTTCTCAAGGGCATTCGACCGTATAGGCCATTGCAATCTCCTCCACAAACTCCAGAAACATCGAATCGGCGATCCTGTTCTGGGCTGGATAGGAGACTTTCTCGTTCAACGTCACCTGAATTTGAGGGTCAGAAGCAACCTTTCGGAAGCCATCGAAGTTCACTGCGGCGTACCTCAAGGCTCGGTACTTGGACCCCGCCTGTTCCTGGTTTTCAACTGTTTGCTATTTTCGGATGACCTAAAGATATGGCGTACAATAGCTGCAGTTGAAGGTCACACAGCGCTACAAAAGGACTTGGACAAAGCGTAGGCATGGTCCGTCGAGAACATGCTGCATTTCAACGTCACCAAGTGCACATTTTTCAGCATACGGCACAAGAATAAGCACAAGTACCGCCTCGGACCACAAATTCTGCAGCGGGCTTCTCAAGTGAGCCATCTCGACGTGATAGTTCAATATGACCTCGGTTGTTTGAAGCATACTGAAAAGGCAGCTAAGAAAGCAAAGCAGTAGCTCGGCCTTCTTCGCAGAGCTTTCGGGAAGTGTGATTTTTCAGTCTTCCCAAATATGCTTGGAGCGTCCTTGAGGCCGCACGCGGAATACGGTATTCAAGCGTCACAACCCCGGCTCAAGCACCACCTAAACGCGCTCGATACTGTATAACGTAAAGCAACAAAGTGCGCCAGAGGTTCGACCAGCCTCTCATACCCACTCAGGCTGAACGCCATCAAAATATACAGTAGACATTATCGGCGTATAAGGGACGATCTCATAATGGTGTACAAGATCCTGCGAAACCACAACCACCCAAGCCATTCCCTTCTAACCCTCAGTTAAAACACCTCGCTAAGAATTCACCATTTTAAATTAGTCACGCAATACAGCCGCCTGGAATGTTGGCGAAAATATTTCTTCCTTTGAGTTTCACAGACTTGGTATACCCTTCCGGAACATGTAACTATTGCACCCACAATATCCCCTTGCCAAAACGCCTTAACAATACCCTGCCACATTTACACTATATGCTATAGCCCATGACCACCAGATGCTGGCACTAATGCACAACAGACAATGGATAGTGCCAAAACCCTACTCGAGAATGAGTCACTTTAAACCCTTGCACAATATTTAATAAACGCTACTACTATAGCAACTAAAAATTCTGTATCGCGTCGACCTAGGTTGGTTGCAAACGGGTATGCGTTGCCCTTGCTATCACTTTTAATTTTTTTCACCTATAATATAATCAATAACCACTCCCCCTACGGCTTTGCGTGCGTACATTCTGATTTCAAACTCTATTTATATGATAGCGCAGTTAATCTGTAATCGCCCGAACTGAGAACATCATTTTTCTTTGATCTATATATTTTTTCAGGCTAAACACCCTACGAGGCATGGCAAGCACCTGCTTTTTACCTGTTAGAAATCATTGTTAATAGGCTTAGTGGATCTATAGCTCCGCACTGAAGGGATAAACTTGGGTATATCATTTGGCATTGCCGGTAATCCATGTAATATTCTGGGCTGCGATCTGATTCCCTGAAACATAGTAGACGCTCAATAACCTACTAAATTATCAGCAGTTTTAAGCAGTAATTCATATTTTTTGTGCATAAATATTTTTGCCAAAATTTAAACAAACTGTATTGCTTCGCTTGCCTTTCCAGAAAATCAATAGTGTTCTGTCCTGAGGTCAAACGCAGAATGTTTGTAGTTTTTCCCTAATCTGCGAACTATGATACGCTTTGCTAAGTTTCCTAAGTTTTTATGGTTTATTCCGTCAGCAATGGGATCATTGGTACTCTTATCATCTGGCTTTGTTAGCTTGTCTGAATATTTACGTTTAATCTATATAACCCCTCAGATTTTCA
>CALYDF020000291.1:0-21429 GCA_944474145.2 Dicrocoelium dendriticum
ACATGCTTATACAGCAGTTTGTTGTTTGTCATGAACTTTTTGGCTAGGCACTGTTGGTAAGTTATTTTGTCCTCACGGACAAGTGCGGTGCAATGGTTTCGATGGGCCAGGAAATTTCCCCAAGTCTCTGAGTCGGGGTTAATCTTGTAGGCACGCCATGCTGCATCCCTTATCGCCAGGCATTTTCAAGTCCTACTCCTTATAATTGAAGGCATTTTCGCTGGACGATAGGGTTTGGTCTCTGTTGATTTGTTGACGATGTCGCTGAGCTTATTAACGAATTCTGCCCAAACGTTGTCAAGGGGACTTTTGTTTGATGATGATGATGATGATGATGATGATGACGATGATGATGATGATGATGCTGGTGAGAATGATGATGATAACGATGATGATGTTGACGTTGTTGTTGATGATGTTTATTATTATTTTTGTTATTATTATTATTATGTTGACTTCGATGAGTATGATGCTGATGATGTTGCTATAGTTTAGGACGTTATATCTGTGGAAATTAGTTATGATTCTAATGACGTTGACGATAATCATGATGATAATGGCGAAGACGATTATCACTATGATGAATTTGATTTTGATGATGATTATGATGACGTTGCAGATGATGATGTTGATAAGGATGATGATGCATATGATGATGATAATGATATAGATGAGGATAATGACGAAGATGATGCTGATTATTATGACGACTTTGCCGATGTTTATGACGATGATGTTGATGAAAATGATGATGATGAGGATGAAGATGAGGATGGTGAATATGATGATGATGAGGAGCAGGAAGAGGAGGAGGATGATAATGATGAGGATCATGTTTATGGTGCTGACGAAGCTGATGATGATGATGAGGAGGAGGAGGAGGAGGAAGATTATGATGATGGGGACGAAAATATGGATGATCATGATCATGATCACGATGATCTTGCTCATGTATTTTTGCTGATGATAATGAAGATCATGATCAAGATCATGGTGAACATGATGTCTTTGTTGATGATGATGATGATGATGACGATGATGCTGATGACGATGATGAATACTGAATACCGAATGCCTTTTCGGAGCATCGAGTAGAGATTTCTCTGTGTAACTGTATCATTTGTCGCTCTTGCAAATATACTGCTGATTTCTTTTACCCTCCCTACATTTTGTCTCTGCGAAGTGTTTGTCTAGGAGGTTTTCAAATTCGGAAACTGTGTTCGCATCTACAATTTGCCGCGACAGGTAGTTCCACACATTCAATACCCTGTGTTCGAAACAGAGTTGGTGACCGACCCGCTTTAATTTCGGTACGATAAGTTTATACTGGTGTCCTCGCGTGCAGCTTGGTGTGCGCAGATGAAGCAGTTGTCTCAACATGGGGTAATCACTCAGATGTAATATCCAGTGCGTCATGATAAGGTCAACCCTCAGCCGAGGATTGGCAAGCGTGTGTAGACATAGTTCCTCAAATCCGTCTACGAAGGGATACTTCAGAATTTGGACATTAGCCTGGCAATGAAGATGATGATGATGATGCTGCTGATTATGATGATGGTGATGACGAAGATGATGATGATGATGACGATGATTTTGATGATGATCATGAAGAAAATGATATATATGGGGATGATGAGGACGCAGATGCTGCTTATGAGGACGATGCTGCTGATGATTATGACGACGATGATTATGATGATGATGAAAATGATGATGATGATGATGATGATAGTGATGATAATACTATTGATGAATATGATTAAGATGACCAAGATGATGATATGATTGATGATGTTGATGACGATGATGATAAGCATGATGCTGATGGCGATTATGCTAATCATTATAAAGATGATGATGATGATTCTAATGAATTGGATGATGGTGACGATGATGATTATTATGTCGATTTTCATGAGCATGATCATAATATAGATGATGATGTCATAGATGATGACGTTGGTGATGACGGTGTTGTTGATGAGGATGAGGATCATGATGAAGATAATAATGATGATGATCATTATGATGAATTTGGTGATGATGATGATGAGGATGATGGTGATGATTGCGATGTTGATGATATAGATGAGGAAGATATAGATGTGGAATATAACGATGATGCTAATGAGATTACCATGAGGATGATAAAAATAATGATGACAATTTTGATGATGATGAACCTGGTATTGATGGTGATGTTGATGACGTTGATGAGGACGATGAAGACGTGACGATAATGATCATGATGATGACGATGATGATGATAATGATGAAGATGACGATGATTAAGATGAGCATGTTGATGTCAATATGTTGAGAATGATGATGTGATGATGGTGTTGTTGATGTTGATGATGATGATAATTATGAGGTTGTTGAATTTGAAGAAGAAGAAGAAGAAGAGGATAACGGTGATGATGATGATGATGATGATGATGATGATGATGATGATGATGATGATGATGACGATGATGGGGATGAGATGATGATGATGATGATGTGATGGTGATGATGATGATGAGGAGGAGGAGGAGGAGGAGGAGGATGAGGATGATGATGAGGAGGAGGAGGAGGAGGAAGATGATGATGATGATGATGATGATGAGGATGATGATGTTGAAGATGATGATGCTGATGATGAATACTGAGTAATGAATTCTGAATACTGGTTCTAATCAGCGAGTAGAGCATTCTCCGTTTAGCTGCTTTATTCTTCCCTCTTGAACATTTAGTCCTAATTTTCTTTAAGATCTCCTTATTTTGGCACTGCGAAGTGTTTGTCTAGGAGCTTCTTAAATTCGGTAACTGTGTTTGCCTCTACTTTATTCTGTGACACGTCATTCCAGACATTCACCACCCTGCGTTCGAAACTGTTTTTGATCGACCCGCTTTATCTTCGGTACGATAATTTTATACTGGTGTCCTCGCGTGCAGCTTGGTGTGCGCAGATGAAGCAGTTGTCTCAACATGGGGTAATCACTCAGATGTAATATCCGGTGCGTCATGATTAGGTCAATTCTCAGCCGAAGATAAGCTAGGGTGTAAAACCCTAGTTTCTTACATCGCTCTTCATACGGCATAAGTTGGAATTTTGGAATAAGCCTTTTGATGATGCTGATGAGGAGGATGATGATGATGATGATGATGATGATAATGATGGCGACGAAGATGATGATGAGGATGCTGATGATTATGATGATTTTGATGATGATGTTGGTGACGATGATGCTGATTATTGTGATTATTATTATGATCATGATTATGATGATGAAGCTGAAGTTGATTTTGTTTATGCTGATGATTTTGATGATCATGTTGATGATGATTATTTTGATGATGGTTATATTGCTCTGTATGATGATTGTGATGAGGATAACTATGTTGATGGTGATGATAACCATGATGATGATGATGATGATGATGATGATGATGATGATGATGATGATGATGATTGATGATGATGATGATGATGATGATGATGATGATGATGATGATGATGATTATGATGATGATGATGATGATGATGATGATGATGATGATGATGATGATGATGATGATGATAATGATGATGATGATGATGATGATGATGATGATGATGATGATGCTAATGATTGTGTTGAATACTGACTACCGAATACTGGTTCGGAGCAGCGAGTAGATATTTCTCAGTGTAGCTGCGTCATTCGGCGCTCTTCGACATAGGCTCTTGACATTTCTTTTCGCTTTCTATATGTTGCATCAGCGAAGTGTTTGTCTAGGAGCTTTTTTAATTCGGAAACTGTGTTCACCTCTACTATTTGCTGCGGCAAGTCGCTCCAGATATTCACCACTATGCGTTCGAAACAAATTTGTTGAGAGACCCACTTTATCTTCGGTACGATAAGTTTACACCGTTGTCCTCGGTGCAGCTTGGTGTGGGCAGATGAAGCAGTTGTCTCAACATGGGGTAATCACTCAGGTGTAATATCCGTTACATCACGATGAAGTCAACCCTCAACCGACGATAACCTAGTGTATACTGCCCTAGATTTTTTACATCGATCTTCCTGTGGCTACTTCGGAATTTGGGAATCAGTCTGGTAATGAAGATGATGATGATGACGATGATAATGATGATTATGATGATGATGGTGTTGATGATAACGACGACGACGAGGAACAGGATGACGATGGTGATGATTAATAAACGATGAAGAATGATATATCAGGAGATAAATGCATGTGTTTAACACGTCCCGTAAGAAGTTTGGGATTAATATGACGAACTGAAATTATATCTTAGTCACCTACCGAACGTCTACCTAGATGGATACTTCCATGAATTGCATGTGCAAATTTTAAAGTACATTCGTGCGTTAACTTTCAGAAATACACTGGGATGCAGTAGTCGTTGATACAAGGCGTGAGAAAGTGAAATATGTTCGCTCACTTGGGTTCATTTGATACCTAAATGCTGTATAACATATGCTTGGCGTTATCAACAATATAGTAGTTTAGGTAACCAAATACTTGGAGCTAAGATCAAGATCTAATCATTTTTGTAAAGGTTCAAGGTATGAGAGGATACAAATGTCTAAGAATGCGTTCCAGGGTTGACAAACCCGAAGGGAAAAGTAATTCCGTCGACACTCAAGACGGCTATATTGTTCCTTTAATTTTAAGCAGTTACCCCTGAGCTGCGTGTTGTGGCTAAGTTTCAGCTAATGCGGCATATGTGGTTGGCGTCATTCAGTATCTGATAAGATTATATGATGTCACCGCGCAACCGTCGAAAGCGTCCGCTGAAAATTCCCAACAATTTCAGCCTGCGGTGGTAAGAGTGATAGCGCAGGCTTTTTACATTTTTGTTACTGTTCGTTGTGGTGCTTCTAGCGCCTCTAGGTCGCGCTTCAACCAAGGTTGCCAAGTTTGGCTGGCGTCTTCAACATGCGGGCGCAAGTAGGAATTATGCATCTTTGGGAAGATTGATGGGTCGAATCTTCCAAATGCTCTTCGCAGCATGCTGACGTGCTGGTTGACCCTTTTTGCAACTACCTCAGCCTGTTTTGAAGAGCTGAGGTCGCTCTGTACGATCACACTAATGTCAGATTTCTGGGCGCTGGTCTGGCATCCGTTCGTCCCAAGCAAATAGGTGTAGTTATGTCTATGGCGTAATTGTACAACGTGACATTTGTATACGTTGTATGGTAGGGCGTTTTGAACTGACCAGTTCGATCCAGTGTTAAGATCGCACTGGAGCTGTTTGTGGTCGTCCGGTCCTCTGATCCTTCTCCATATCTTCATATCTTCAGCGAAAAATGCGAAATCGGAAACAATTGATCTCGCCAAATCGTTAATGAACACCAAGAATAGAAGAGGTCCAAACACCGAGCCTTGGGGTACTCCACACGCCACGTCGATTTCATCAGAAATTAATTCGGACTCTCACCGCTAGCAGTCGTTCGTGTAGAATATTGCTAATCCAAATCAGGATCGGGTCGCCAATGCCGTAGTTCGGAAGCTTCTGAAGGAGAATGCGATGGTTTAAGCGATCAAACGCTTTTGAAAAGTCCAGGTAGATGACATCGACTCCTGCTCCATCATCAACAGCTTCAGTCCAGCTATTACATGTAATTAATAGGTTAGTATTACACGAATGCATTTGACGAAAGTCATGTTGCTGTGCAGCTATTAAGTTGTGGCTTTCCAGATCTTGCATCAGCGCATCTGTGATGATTTATTCCATCACTTTGGATAGTGCAGGAATTAGTGTTATTGGACGGTAGTTGGAAGAATCAGTGCGGCTACCTCCTTTATGAATAGGAGTGATGACCTCTAACCTCCATACTGGTGGAATACGGTTCTCCTCTAGACATCGCTGATAGAAATAGCCAGTGGTGCTGCTAGATCACTAGCTACTGCTTGCAGAGCCTTTGGTCGGATGTTGTCAGCTCCGGGAGAACTGTGGAAACGCAAAGATACTAATTTCTTCAACAGATCTTCCGCAGTGAAAGTGATGTTTTCTAAACCAGATGGTGGCGTATTAGAAATGAGGAGAATGTTTGACCCTGTTACCTGCTGGAAAGTTTGGGAGTAATGAAGCCGTAGGAGATCAGCTGCTTTCATTGCTGATCGCGTTCACCCATCAGCCGTGACTAGTGCTGGAGCCCCTCGCTTTACCTTTCGAAGGCCGTTAAGGTGCCTGTACAGGAGTTTACGGTTCGTGTAGAATCGCTTCATTAACTCCTGCTAATGAGTGACCTTGTCTTCGCGGATCAGTTTCACACCGAAGTTACGGTGTGTCACGTATGCAGTCCAGGTTTCGGCATTCGAGCAGTCCTAGTGATCTCGCCATGTCAAATCCCTCCGGGACATACATTTACATGCTCCTCAGAAATGATCTATGCTTGTTTTGGGTTGGAAGGACTTCTGTATTGATGCGTGCGCCACCAGTGTGCTAAATGTCCTTGTAAATGTTTCCCAGGCAACATGTGGGGGGCATTCGGTTAAGAAAGTCCAAGATGTATCCTTAACAAGGTTAGACAACACATTGTAGTGTGTGGCAGTATGTTCTTTATCCTCCTCATTTTCAGGGTACTCCGCATAGCAAATATAGTCAAAGAGTAGAGTAACATGATCACTACGACCCAGTGGTGTGCTTGTAACTATCCCGTCAACCATGAGTTCTTCGTTACTTAGCACAAGATCCGGTATCGACGGCTTGTTAGCAGTTGGAAACCTGGTGGGAGAGGTTACTTGGTTGTACCGAGTGTGACTAGCAATTAACTCTCGTAAGCAGAATTGAAACTGCATACCGTCGGTTACCGGCGTTTCTATGTCATGCAGGTTAAAGTCTCCAGCGATAAGAATGTGGGTGTAGGATTTGTTCAAAGCAAACTGAAAAACGTGGTTCAGTTTGGAGTCCATTTCCGACGTTGAGTTTGCTGGGCGATAAATCACTGCTAGTAGACATGTGTCCTTGTTTCGCAACCATAAGCGGCACCAAAGCGAATCGGGAGCTCGGATTTCCGAGTGGTCGATAACTTCACATCGGAGGTTTTAATTATAGTAAAGAATCACACCACCACCCCTTCCGGTTCTATCGGTCCGAAGCAGCGACATACCGGGTAAATTGGTCTCAGAATCGGGCATCTCAAGGTTTAACCATGTCTCTGTTATCATGACGAGGTCCCGCGGTTGTGACTCATGGAGTTCTCTAAGTTCGGCCAACTTGCTTAGAAGGCCTTGGGCGTTTGTGTACATGCAAGGTAGGGCTTTTGTCGTCAGGAGTGCGTTGACGGATGTCAACTTAGTGTTAGTTTTTAGGCCGGCCATTGGGTGGCCGGCCATCAATGGTTTTTTGATTTATGTATTCCAGTCAATTTGCATGACATTATTTAACGTCCCTGAACAGAGGTTTCACTCATGCTGTGCTCTGTCCTGTTGTGTGCCGTAGACGCTGTTGTGTCTGTCTCTCCGCAGGACTGTGCAAATAAAGAATATGTAGAGTTTTCAAGTTCCATCGAATTACTTACGACTCTGGGCCTTTCGCTCGCTGCCTTTAGCCGGATCTCTGTTGGTAACCTAGCTGGAAACATTAACCAGCTATCCAACAGAACTTGCGTCACTCCCTCGGAGTGTAGTATTACTTTCATTAGCCTTGGACCGCAGCCCTTGTAGTTAGGTGATAACGGAACTCTTGTTAGGGATTTGGCAATAACATTGTCAACAGAGAGTGCTTCGCGGATGTAGCACCACTGTTCTCGGTCATGTGTTTGCGCATCGTGATCAAAAGAATGCAGAAGCTCGGGAACACCATGAACAATATTGTTTTCTTGCTATCTCTATTAGGAATGTCGCGTTGCTCAACTGCTTATTTTGGGCGATCTTTCCAAGGTAGTTCAGGTAATATGTGCACTTCACTCGATGAGCTGCGAAGACGAACTGCTGCGAGCAGGACAGCCTCTGTCTCGTCTGCTGAATCTAGTGTTACTCGAAGAATTCGAGGTTCACCAGAGTGCACTGAGGTCGGGTGACGCGCTACGCGTTGCAGCATTGCAGGCTCAACCCGAATGTTAATTGCCTCGCAGATGGAACTCCACTGGTTGCGATCGTCTTGCAACATGCCTTTTATTGTGCCAGATATGGATTCGGGAACATTGGTGCACACGAGTTAACGCAGCGTGGTTTTGTCCAGCTAGTGTTGGCTTTACAGTTTTTGCCGGCAAATCGGGTTGTTTAGAGGGCACCACTGGACTTGACGGTAAAAGCTGCTTTGCGCGACGTGTGGTCGGTACTGAAGATGGACCTATAAGTGTCGCAACCGGTGTGTTTGTCGAGGAAATCGATGCTTAGGTTACCTGCTTGTTATGTGTACCGGATTGCCTTCGGCTTTGAGCTGTCGGTGTCACGGCTGAATCTCCAAGTGAAGCGTCTATGGCTGGAGAAGTGGAAACAGGCATGTTTGAGACTTGTCCACTTATGAGAATGAGGTGGCCCAGTGGATTTAGAGTCACCGACGCTGCAGTGCGGTTGAAGCGTCTAGCTTTCTTCTTCGGCATAGATTCGGAGCTTACTTTGGCTGGGTGAGGTATTATCGTGGCCACATTTACCTCTGTGGGATCGATCTTAGTATTTAGAGAATGCGCAATTACTTCAGTCATCCTATCGCACTTTTTCATGAGCAAAGATAAACAGATGACAATTGGTATGACTTGACACGATAGGCAAAACCAAATTGTGTCAGCAACTTGGTTTGTCTGTCTCACTTCTTGGAAGGATTTGCCTACACATTGGGGACAGTACGATCTAATGCAGCTAGAACAGGTAACACTGATCTTAAGGACTTGACTACGATTATCTGCGCAACATAGGCGAGGTTGAACAATTGGAATGATAATCGTCCTCTTATTGTTTACTGTAAGGCCTATGTAATCGCTTAACATGATGAGTGTTCTTTGCGCTAGGGGTGACGCACGAATATTTCAGAACACGCACACGAATTGAGAGTTGTTCAACCGAACCAAGGTAAGGTGGTAGAGGCAGGTGGAGGTTGCAACACATAGACTGTCGGGTTCAGCGATCAATCGACAGGCAGTTGAACACACACTCACACAAAGCGGCAGCGTATGTTGATCGGTCTGCCTTAAGCAACAATGCAGGTGGAGCGCAGATAAGCGTCCCTAGTGCTGTACAGTTGATGAGCGGAGCATAACAGGGCTGTAACGTGGCTATGATGCAACTTGCAGGGATGGTTGCCGAGTAATTTGGGAGCCCTAAGCATCTACCTCCCAATGAGACCGAAATCTTTTCCGAAAAACCGGTTTGATGTAGTTACCCAAGTGGAATTTGACAAAGAATATGCCGAAGAATGGTAACTGGAGCAAGAGTATAATCCACACAGCTTAGATCCAAGTGTTGGGAAACCCTGAGTAGAGTTCGTCGGACTGGTTCGAACGACGGCAGACATAACATTGCGCGGGGAGAATCAGAGGGGACACAGAGGTCAAAGGGAGAGCCGGGGTAACGTGCAGCTGCACGACAACTCGAAAACACCAGAATATCAAAAAGGATGATGATGAGGAGGAGGAGGAGGAGGAGGAGGATAATAATAAAAAGAGTGATGAAGTTGCTGAAGATGATGTGATGGGGATGAGCGTGATGCTGATAATGACCATGAAAATGCGGATGAGGATCATGACGACGAGCAAGGTGACACGCTGAGGAAGGAGAGAAGTATAAAAAAATAATGATGCTGATCATGAAGAAGATGAGGATGAGGAGCAATATGATGATGATGAAGATGGTAATGACGATCATGATGATCATGAGGATGATGTTGAAGATGGTGAAGGTGATGAGGATGATGGCTGATGATGACGATGAGAAAGAGCATGAAGAGGGGGAGGATGATGATGACAATTATGATAGATGATGAAGATGAAGATGAGGACAATCGTGATGATCGTGATGATCATGATGATGACGATGATGATGATGATGCTGATATTGTTGATGATGATTGTACCAACGTCACTAAGCCTAAACTAAGTACGTCGTATGAAAACGAAACTAAAAACTACGAACAGATAAACCTAGACTTAACGCACGGTCTGGGCAGAAGAAGAAAACGAATTATCCTGTAACCGTGGTTCTATAAGGCATAATAAATACAGTACATGACTTACGAATAGGTTTCGCAATCGTAATGCAAGTGGGCAGAAACTGTCCAGTGTGGGGTGGATCGAGTATCTGGGCAGTGTCACAGTAACATAATAATAAAAATGAACTTGAAACCTCAAGGATGCGTCAGTGATGGAGTGTAAGAAATAAATATGCGATATGTGAACCGCTTGTAAAACACCGAAAAGCAGTGTAAATGTGCAAGATAATCAGGGAAAAAAGATACCGTGTCCTCAGGTAAGCAATCCAGTTTGGGGATACATCAAAGTTCCTTTTGGACTTTACAATGATGATGATGAGGATGATTATCGAGCTTATGCTGCAGATGCTGAATAAGATGCTGTTGCTAATTATGATGATGATGATGGTGATAAGCATGAGGTTTAGGTTGCTGAAGATGATGAGGATTATCATGAACATGATGATGATGATTATGCGCGTGCTGCTGATGATGAGGATGATGATAATGTTGATGATGATGAACATTATGGGGCTGATGATGATGGTGATAATGATGACGATAATGATGCGGAGGATATGAACGATTATGAGGAACATGAGGACGATTATGACAATAATGACGATGAAGATGATGAGGAGGAGGAGGAGGTGCATAAGGACGATTATGGGAGCATGATTACGTTGTGTCAAGGATGATGATGATGATGATGATGATGATGATGATGATGATGATGATGATGATGATGATGATGATGATGATGATGATGATGATGATGATGATGATGATGATGATGATGTTGGTGGTGGTGGTGGTGGTGGTGGTGGTGGTGGTGGTGGTGGTGGTGGTGGTGGTGGTGGTGGTGGTGGTGGTGGTGGTGGTGGTGGTGGTGGTGGTGGTGGTGGTGGTGGTGGTGGTGGTGGTGGTGGTGGTGGTGGTGATGGTGGTGGTGGTGGTGGTGGTGGTGGTGGTGGTGGTGGTGGTGGTGGTGGTGGTGGTGGTGGTGGTGGTGGTGGTGGTGGTGGTGGTGGTGGTGGTGGTGGTGGTGGTGGTGGTGGTGGTGGTGGTGGTGGTGGTGGTGGTGGTGGTGGTGGTGGTGGTGGTGGTGGTGGTGGTGGTGGTGGTGGTGGTGGTGGTGGTGGTGGTGGTGGTGGTGGTGGTGGTGGTGGTGGTGGTGGTGGTGGTGGTGGTGGTGGTGGTGGTGGTGGTGGTGGTGGTGATGATGATGGTGAGGAGGATGAGGATAAGGATGATGAGGATGAGGATGATTATGATGCTGATGATGATGTGGATGATGATGTTGATGATGAGGATGATGTTGACGTTGATCAGGATCATGGTTTATTTATTATGTTAATGTGATGATGATGTCGTCGATGATGATGATCATGAGCATGATCATGATGATCATGACGTTTATGTAGGTAATTATGTTGATGATATTTTTGTTGAAGCTGATGATGGTTATTCTTTTGATGATGCTGCTGATTATGCTTTTGAACATGGTGAAAATGTTGATGATGGGGATGTTGAAGTTTGGTGATGATGATTATATTTAAGATGATGATGATGTTGAATACGAAATAGATGACCATAAATATGATGATGATGATGATTAGGATTAGGATTATGATGATTACGATGATGTTGATGATCTTGAGAATGATGATGATGATGATGACGATGATGATGATGAGGATGATGATAATGAATACTGAATTCTGAATTCTGGTTAGAAGCAGCGATTATCATTTTCTGTATTTAGCTGCAGCATTCGTAGCTCATCCATATGTACTCCTTATGTTCTGTTCCGATCTGTAAATTTTGCGTCTGCAAGGTGTTAGTCAAGGATCTTCTTAAATTCCGACTATGAGTTCGCCGCTACTACGTACCGTGGCAGGTGGTTCAAGACATTCACCGCTCTGAGTTCAAAAGAGAGTTGGTGAGCTAACTGCTTCAAATACGATACGACAACTTATACCGGTATCCTCGTGTGCTGTTTGGTGTGCGAAGATGAAGCAGTGGTCTCAACATCGGGTACTCACTCAGATGTAATATCCGGTACGTCATAATTAGGTCAACCCTCAGCCGACGATATGCTTGGGTGTACAACCCTAGATTCTTATATCGGTCTTCATATCACACACCACCTAATTTGGGAATCAGCCAGTAGGCAACGTACTGCACTCGCTCAAGCTTTCCTACCTCGCCTAGCGTGATGGGACAATACGCGGGAGAGGCATACTCTAGCATTGGTCGTATTATCGAAACAAAGAGACAGGTGGCAATCTCTTCGGATCAAGTGATGAAGCTGCGCCTGAGCGCCCAAAGCATCCGAAGGCTGTTTTGGTACAGCCTATTCGTGTTGTCAATGGACTTTAGGTCGCAGCGTGAGAGTACACCGAGGTCGCGCACTAAAGACGCGGGATGCAGCGGTTGATCAGCTACTGTGTACGTTCGGCTGTGCTCGCATTTACCCAGCCTCATGAATTGCGACTTAGCAGGGTTGATCGGAAGGTTAACCTCTGCAGACCACGTTGAGAGGCTGTCGAGATCCTGCTGAAGTAAATCACAATCATTGAGTGTGCGGATTACTCTCCACACCTTCAAGTCATCTGCGAACAACGCACAAGGTGATTGGAATAGCTGAGGCACATCGTTTTCATGGATCAGAAACAATATCGGCTTGTATACTAATGCACAAGTTCTTCTCAGCCATCTAACCGGACTTCGTATTCGTCAGGTCTCCACTCTTTGGGACCCAGTTATGATCACCGAAACACGGCTGAACACGGAGCTCATGGATGCTGAGATTGCACTACCCGGCATGACTTTCATACGAAACGACCGGCCTAGCAGAGGAGGAGCAAGGCTCCTGTATTATCGATCCGATCTGCAAGTTGATGTCATTGAGGAACCAGGAACGGAAGTCGTCGATTCGCTTTGGTATCGTATGCACCTAAGACGTGGTGATGTGCGTTTACTAGCAATAGCTTACCGCCCTCCAATGTCCACCTTGGTAATGGATCAATGCCTAGCCTTTGTGATGAAAAGAGTCTTGGCACGATCATACACTCACGTCCTTCTGGTGGGGGACTTCAAATTGCACGCAGTGGAAGTTCCAGCATTGCACAGCAAACAGTCCAAGGCGGATTAATTTTGGATGTTTGTGAGTAGTGTAAAGTTGGTAGAAAGTAGAAGGCACGACCAAAATTCACGCACAATAATGTGCCTCTACGGGCAATCGAACCCCGGTTCACGAATTTCTGGTCCGCTGCTCTACCACAGAGCTGCCGAAGGCCCTCGGTAGCTCTGTGGTAGAGCAGCGGACCGAAAATTCATGGCGGGTTTGCTGGAGGTGATCGCCGATGTACCTCTGTACAACCACGTCACCTCTCCCAGGCGATTCCGAAAGGTTGACACACCCTCCGTTTTGGACCATGCGCTCTAATGGTTGACACTATAGATGCACTACTTGGCCGTAGCGATCACGCGACGTTGCTCTTTCATAACATCTGCTACTCGGAGTACATCAGTGAGAACGACGTGGGAATCTGTGCGTGGCACATTACTATAAACTGTCCAATTTCGTTTAAGAAACCGACTGGTCCTTCCTGGCCGAGAAGCCGCCCGATGTCGCCTGGATGTTGTTCGTCACTCAATTAAGTTAGCTAGTGGCAAATGCGTCAGAAAGCAAGGTCTTTCGCCCAAAGCAAGTACATTCGTTCCTGAGAAGCCGTACTAGAAAATCCATGGGCTTAAGAGATTCAGCCTGGCTAGCTTGCAAAATCTGTCCAAATAACCTGACCTGGGATGCTTTCACAACTCAACGAAACAACTGCATCAAGTTGATCCGCGAAGACAAACTCTAGCACCACTGAACTTAGCGGCGAAATTCAGTACCAATCCCAATTTGTTCTAAAAACACGTCAACAAGCTCCACAAATGGCAGCGCAGGATCCCGGTTTTATGTTTTGCGCAAACCGCACAAGATGCAGCCAACGTGCTTCTCCAACACCATCCATAATGTCCAGAGTGAATCATCATTTCACCCGGTTTTGACACAACTTCCATCACCACCAGGGTTAAACCACGTATCATTTACGGCGTGCGTAGCTCAACTGGCGTGGACAACGTCAAATCAAAGTCATTAAAGACAGCGGCCATGAACCTTGCGGAATCATTAGCTCAGTTCCGTCGACGTTGACGAAATGCAGGTTCCGAGAATATGGAAATGTAGACCAGTCACTCCTATTTACAAAACTGGTAACCATTCGGAGCCCTCGAACTACGCTCCAATCACTCTTCTCCCAGTTTTATCCAAGGGAATGGACATTATAATTGCAGAGGAGCTCAGGTGATACCTTGAGAGCAACAACATCCTAGTGTCACAGCAACATGGATTCCGCCGAAATCGATCCTGCACTACAAACTTACAGATAACTCCAGCAAGCTTGACAGTCAGCCGATGCCAGGATAATTGTTGACATTGTCTACTTGGACTTCTCTACAGCGTTCGATCGTTAGGACCACCGCATTCTCCTTCACAAGCTTCGAAGCTATGGAATCGGTGACCCTATACTCGGTTGGGTCACCAACTTCCTCGCTCAACCTCAGCTGAATGTGAGAGTCCGCAGCTTCATTCCCGACCGAATTGAAGTCCAGTGTGGCGTGCCCCAAGGATCGGTACTGGGGCCACGTTTATTCCTCACATTCATTAACGACCTTGTCAGTGCACTGCAGTCAAATTTCTTACTGTTCGCAGAGGACATCAAAATTTGGCATGATATCAAGACATCGGATGATCACATGGCATTGCAGAGCGATCTCGACAGGTTTTATGCGTGGTCATCCGACAACCGGCTCCAGTTCAAGGTGATCAAAAGCAAAGTCGTAAGCAAATGCCATCAGCTTATCTATGAATATCGAGTTAGGAACCAGCAGTTACAAGATGATTCCCAAGAAAACCACCTCGGGGTGATGGTGCAGGACGACCTTGGTTGCTCGAGACAAGCCGAAAAGCATCAAAATGAGCCAGTCAACATCGTAAACTCTTACAGAGGGCTTTCGGCAATTCTGAGCCATCAATATTTCCGCAAATGCTGAACGCGTACGTGAGGCCTCACGTGGAATATGCGATCCAGTCTTGGCATCCCTGACACACACGCGACGTCGTTACACTTGAAGCTGCACAACGTAGATCGACCAAAGTCGTCAGAGGATTGCTTCATCTATCCTACCAACGCAGACTTCAGTCCCTGAGATTGTACAGTGGTGAATATCGACGTCAGCGAGGAGACCTAACCATGTTTAACTTAAGACTGACGAACCCAACTTACCCAGGTAGCAATCTGTTGCAGCTGAGCCGAAATACCAACCTGAAAGACCATCAGCTCAAACTGGCTACGCACTACAGTCGGCTTGATTGTCGACAAATAGTTTTCTCCCTCCGTGTGTCCCGTGCCTGGAATACCCTTACCACTCAAGTTATCCTTGCCCCTACATTAA
This sequence comes from Dicrocoelium dendriticum, assembly GCA_944474145.2. Lineage (NCBI taxonomy): Eukaryota > Metazoa > Platyhelminthes > Trematoda > Plagiorchiida > Dicrocoeliidae > Dicrocoelium > Dicrocoelium dendriticum. The sequence goes on from CALYDF020000291.1 coordinate 15,632, forward strand.
CGCTTTTCAAAAAAACGCCTTGATGAAACGGTTTCAACTTGCACAATTCGATATAACCCGTTTCACTTGGAGGACGAAACAACGCAAACCTAACCATGTGCCTGACGACCTTGTCCGCAACATGGCGGTGAGGATACATGCAGAAGTGTCCGTGTGATTTGTCTGGATGTAGCTAAACTGGATTAACGTACCACATATGTTAAATGAAGAAACGAACGAGTGTGTTGTCGTTTCCTTTTCTATTTTTCAAGCACATACTGAACTATAACGGCACGTTATACTAGTTTGTGTGTGCACATCCCATTCCCACTTTAAACCATTATTATGCAGTTGTGCATTTAACTCGGTGGGCGCTTGCAATAACGAGTTACTTATTCGATGATCCTTCAAATTTTAATTTTTACTCCAACCATCCAACGGGACTTGTCAAGCACATGCTTTGTTACTCGTGATAAACCATTCTTCCTTGTTCAAAGGAGAATGCAACTTGATACATAAGGAAAAGTTTCCTTTATGGTGTGCTTGGTGAAGGTGAATGTGGAGAGAACAAGGAAGACGAAAGGATCCGTTGGAAGCATTACCGCGTGCACACACTTGTCTCAAGCCACAGGTAAATGGCACCACCAGCACAGAAGTCGTTATACCAAGTTTTTAAAAATACCTTGGTGAAAATGGATACCGGATATCTTATTGTGTGGAATGATGAGTTCCAGAGAGAAAAAAAGAATCATCGCTTGCTTGGTTTTACCATCCAATTATTTGGACAACTTCCCATGATGAAGTCTTGGTTATAGAGCGGAAATTCCTTCTACTAGCTCCAGGCCAGACTGGGACCGTGGAGCTTATTGGCACTTCGCAAATTTTCGCAAAGGTCCAATGAGACAATATAACGGAAATTGATGGCATGCTACCTTATTATAAGACTGTTTCACAATATGAACACATCGAGCACCCAGAAATCCGTGTCCCTGGTTTTCTTTGGTGCTGGTTACAGCTGCGGAGCATGAACTAATGACAAATAGCCGTAATTTATCGCCCACCAAACTCCAATTTTTTAGTGGACTATAAACTTAAGCATTAATTAAAGGTTGTGCTGGACAAGACAGGTACCCATATGCTCCTCGCCACCTGGAAATGCTAACACTCGACGGTGTACAATTTAAAGGAGTAAGTTTTAGCTAACCTCTGTATAGCCATATTACCAATTCCAGCAGCTTTCGAAATGCGAGCAGGCCCTCGGCATTTGATATTGGCCACATCAGCGAAAAGCTTGCTCGATGAAATATTTGTAAGCAATACCTTGGGTCGCAATGAACATGTGACTTACCACTTGAGTAGACATGCTGTGCGAAATATCCCGAGGGGAAGAATGCATACTGGCACACAATTTAACGTTGCATCCAGGCTTTTGCAGGAGGCACCTTAGACATACTTAATTACACATCCTCAAAAGTCTCCTGTGGCAATTTTACATAGACGTTTGGCACACTGGTAGCCCACGCTTCAGCACAGAAATCATTCCTTCGCCACTGAAACTACAAGTCATTTCTGTGGAGCGGAACACGCAAATACATTATCATGAGCGATTCAGCTTGATGAGCTCACAATAATTCCTCGAATACCAAAACCTGGACTATATAATTGGCACAGCGTAAGCACTGTGTGGAACTGATCCGTACCAGTCTCATGCACATTATGAACGCGCAAATGACAGGGCTACTCTCATGGCTATGATTCAGTTTACAAACTGCTTACAATCGAGGAGGCTGACTAAGTCAATTTACGACGAATCTTTGCAAAAACAACAACTTTTCCTACCATTCACTTCTAACACAATGCAATAAAATTTGGTCAAATTCTAATGTAAGAGCTCTTTACAGTTATGCTACATGAACTTTTAATGCTGATTTTAAATATGTAACTCATTTTTCCGCATGCTCCAGTTTACATGCAATTCGACATTTTACACAAATAGGAAATCACTTATTAATGCACTTTTTTTCAGACATATCAATAGACAATTCAAGTCGAAGTAAATGCGAAAATGAACCTGATGCAATTTCCATTACATGCGGATGCTATACAGTCGTACATCAAAGGAGAAACACCACTGCGATTGAGAAATCTGTCTATAAATCATACTTTGAAATACCCCTTGGGGACCAACACAAAAAGATGGGAACCTCACGTTGTGGGCCATTATTGTGAGGAAATGAATCATGGCTGGATAAACGGGCAATACAAAGCTCTGCCATTTGGAGTTCCCATGTTTTGGCGAGAATCTATGAAGCACATTACAGCTTGCTATTTTTGCATGGTTAATGCGCATGGTATTGGAAAGAAAAATTTGCATAATATCACTTATCCCAGTTTTTCCTCTGTAATTCGAAACATTCCACTCTCTGACGAGCTTCCAGTTCCGAAATGTCGAGGTTTCCCTGCATCAGATGAGGAAGTCAGTGGGCGTAATAATGGGGCCCCGTTTCTTGAATCAGCTTCCAATTATGAAAACGGTGAAATTGATGCTGAACTGTCATCATCTCCCAGCAATTCACTCAACCGGAATTAAATCAATTAGTGTGTGATTTGGGACTGTCCAAGTGAGTAGCTGAGATATTAACCAAGTGGAACCTTTTCAGCAAGATATGATAACGATGGAAGATCCTTCTCAGGGACCATGGGACAAACACATGATGATAGACTATTGTTGGAGCATCAGACTTGACTACCCTAAACAAATGTGTCGATGTAAAATCTATCAAAGCAAAATTTTGCTCATTGGATGCTTGATAAGCAGCTAGTTTTATGTTTGTGTCATGCCTAAGCAAAATTGTGCGTTCAGGATATAGGTTTGCATCAATTTATATACGTAACATACATTGTGTCATGGACTATCATAATAAGTACATTCATCTGTTGAGAAAATATAAAAATTCATATTTCTCAAAATCTGTAGCTAACAGATAAAAGTAATGTCAGATTTGAATTCAGCATGCTGAACATACATAAGAGCCAATGTTAACTTTTGCAGCCCTATGCTATTGAGCAACGTGATGAATCGAATAGTAGCTGAAAGGTATGAAAAGTGAACTTTGTGACTGCTTTTCAAAAAACTGCAAGTCGCACAAAAAAGCTAATGTCAGATTTGCATTCCTCATACCCAAATTCTTCGAGAAGCACTGTCGTTTTCCATGCATCAAAATTGTTGTTGCACAGTGTAATCAACAACTAACTTACCTGTTTACGCCATCACAATCCGTGCTGGTTTGCAAATGCAAGTCATAGCACTGGGGAGTCAGATATCTCCTCTGCACGTTCAAAACATGGAGGACAGTGGAGGATGATCCACGCTAAATCGTGGTTAGATGGCAGACATGGCTGTCAGTTGCCATCGCGCATTACTCGTATGGGTTATGTCATGGGTTCGGATCCGGCGGATACGCACTACTTACGATCACTAGTAGGGTGAAACGGCACTCAAGCACATCACTGTACGAGTGGTGGATGTTTTGCTAAGTCTGGCTGCCAAGACCTTCCTGAAAAACTTAAATCAGGGACTGTAACGGTGAGAAATGTAACTCCTATTGAAGGCCTGCATCCACGTTTCTTTTTGCTGCATAGTAACTGGCTGATTGCTTTCCGGAACCATGCTCATCCGTCAGTGGTAGCTCAGCTAGCGTGCACATAAAGTTGTTTTTCTATTCTTTTCTTATGTATTGCGGTACAATAACTGAGGTGTTTTCACCTTGAGCTAAGGTTTATACTGTGGATGATGATGATCGGACTAAGGCAGACTGAGAACTCGTATTAGCGTCTTTCGCTTGCATAATTCAGGTTGCAACTTCGGCAGTGACCAGAGGCGCATTCTGAGCCCTTTGCACAGACTTTTCGATACAGTGCAGACGACTTTAAATCCGTACTCAGTTCGAATCTGATGCCTAGTAACAATCAGATGCTCAAGAATAGTGCTTTGGATATTCTTAACGGTCCCACGCTGTATAGAGGTAGAACGGTGTTCCGCTATCCGCTTAGACAAACGCCTCATCGTGTACCCGATGTACCTTGCACCACAAGTGCAGGTGAATGGATCTACCATAAAGGACTCGGCGCGGGCCGGGGTTATGTATTTGAAGCGCTGTCTTGTCGAACTCCAGCTTGCTTGTTGTCAACTAGTTCAAACGTCTCCAACTATGTGCTATCATTTTTCAGCCTCACGCCTGAAGCATTTGATGTCTTTTGAAAACCTTTGGGCAGTAGAGCACACAAGTGAAACTGCGGCCTGTGGCATAACTAACGTAAACTTCGTGGGTTTGGAAAACAAGTATGTAAACGGACCGTATGGCAATGGGTAATTCTGGGAGCTATATGTTTTCGTTGTACACGCCACTTCCTCTTGTAGTTTGCAACACGAAAACAAAGGAGATCCTCAAAATGCCATTTGAGCTTAAGCAAACGTGTTAAAGTTTTCGATTTTTTGGACTACATCGCAGAACAAGCAATAGGTAGCAACGTTCTAACACTTATCAAAACAGTCGAAAGTAACCCATTCTTTGTTTAACTTCCACTGGCAGTGCGATAATAGTACTAAGTAGCTTTACACCCGATTCGAGTGACATTATCAATCAAACTGCAGGAATAAGACTAATAGATGAGTGTAATACGCGAAGTAATTCCGTTAAGCCTGGAAGCATTCCACCAAATGGAGTCACACTGGCCAAGCGCACACGTGTACGGAATTGAATGCATGTCTGATATCATGGTGGCCTTACAGTTGTGGGTGAAGGCACACTGGTTTGGTTCCGAACACAGGACGATGAGCACTGAATACGTGCGCGTGCACAAACGCACAAAGCTATTCAGAAGTAGATTAGAGTAAGCGAACTACTACCTTAATGCCTCTATCCGTATGCTACGCACAATCACATCAAACCACCGGTGTGCCCCACATACGAGAAGTGAACACTGGGTTTCAGCGCTACTCACAGTCATGGTAATAGTTGGAACAACTGCCATGGTCAGTGGAATGATTGTAATAACAACAATTAACCTGATCTGGAGGAAATCGCCGTAAGACAAGAGGCGGTTGGAGCGTCATAAAATCTAATTATACCACTGATGGAAGTGTCTAAATATCCCTATGAGCGCAGCTGGTTGAGTGTGTAAGTTCCGAGAATAGATATGATTACTATTGGAAATATTGTGTCAAATAAAATTCAGCATATCTGTAAGGAAGACATGAAGTCATTCAGCGCCAGTGATCGAATAATCGACCGGTGTTGCACACTGGGCGACTCCATCTGTGAACTGATAAATCAATGCTATTCAATGTTGGAATCAATATATATATATATATATATATATATATATATATATATAAACGCAAGCTTACGAGTAGCCCAGATAAATGTTACTCGGTAATTAAGTATCAGGAGTCGTAGATGTCCAGCAAATAAAAAGCCTGAGTATCCGGCCACATTTTGTATTTGATCACTATCGCGATATTGTGGGTATACTGAAAAGTTACTTTGTCTTGGCCGACAACTTTACTCGGTAGATTGTTTAACCGACAAACTGGAGTTAATTACAAACATACTGAAAGCGAACCGTTAAATGAGGTCTATAAAAAATCGTAGCATAGTAGAGGTTGAAGGATTAAGAGCACTTGTAACCATCCAATGGTGATTATTCAATACTGAAACCAAACACGCTCACCACCTCTTCTGAGGAGACAAATTGTTACAATTTCTCAGTTGACGTCATGACACACACGATTGATGCGCGTGACTCACAGTCTGTGT